>JAYMSL010000565.1:0-23007 GCA_036897195.1 Plantago coronopus
TGAAAAGATATTCAAACATCTTCCCCTGGCCCCCCCTCCCCCTCCCTTCCTCTCTCTCTCTCTCTCTCTATTCTCACTATATCTTGATAGAACTATATTGAGGTAATAATACACTAAACATTTAATTTTGATCAATTCTCCTATTTTAACTTTTAAATTAAAGTAGTTATTTTTTTCTTCATTTCTTTTTTCTTACTTCCTCCGTCCCGCCCGAAGTTTCCCATTTGACTTTACAGTCAACAAATAAGAAAGTGTATTAGTTTTGAGTAAAATATTGGTAGTGAGTTTGAAAAATAGATATATTTAATGTTAGAGAGTTTGAAAAGTTAGTGGCGTTATTAATTTTGAATATATTTATTGTTGTTAGTGGAACTAGTATGAACTAAAATGAAAATGGGAAACTTTAAATGGGACACCTAAAATGGAAAAACGGGAAGTTTCGGACGGGACGGAGGAAGTAGTATATATCCATTAATCTTTTTATACTTAAAAGAACACTACCTTAAGTTAGTAGTGCAAACCAAAGATTAATTTTAATTAATTCTCATATTTTAAATTTGAAAAAAACATGAAATGTTAAACTATATACTTACAGATAAAGTTAAAACACAACATAAGTACGTGAGTATCGTTAAAACACAACAAAATCCAATAATACTAGTGATAATTAAAGTGATTTAGAGAGAAACACATTCCAAAGAAAAGATTAGCGGAGCGCTCGGCTAAGGAACTGGGTTAAGCCCCTAAGTTAATGTTACAGTAAAAAAACAGTTTTGATATTGAGTTAAGACTCATTTTTTTTCTCTTAACTAAATAGTGCCAATCAGTTCGTCCGCTTCTTATCTCAGCTGAAATACAAACTCTGGGAATTTCTATTTCAGCCCGCTTTTTATCAAATACCCAAATCCAACCGTCATCTACACAAGACCATGGTGAACTAACTATATAAGAATTGCAATGTAACCAATGTTGCTGCTGATAATCCCTGAAATTGTAACCGTCTTCTACCCAACAAAAACTGCAGTCTGTTTCTTCAAGTTCAAACTTAGCTCAATGGAAAGTTCCAGCTCCGATTCCACGTAAGATCATCACAATTGCAACTTCATTTCCAGTCTACTTGATTCGTTTGTTGTTTGATTATACTGTATCTTTCTTCAGTTTTCTTCTGATTTTTTGTATATGGCCGGACTCTAATTCACAATTTGTGCAGGGCTGATCAAGTTGGGAATTTGTGTTTGCCTTGGCCTAGTCTTTGCATAGTCTGTCATGCTCTGCATGCTCGCTATTATGAGGTCTGATTCTTTATTTTTCGTTTTATATACTTCTTTTTCAGTTTTAGTCGATTTTGGTTGTGATTTGTGATTATCTATCTGGTTTTTAGTTGCTGGTGGGATGACTTTTCTTGGTCCGGATTTTGTTGGTTTGTTCGAATATGCAATGTCTGTCATGTTGCTTTGTGAAATCCCATTTGAATGTTAATTTAGTTGAAGAAGCTGTTAAATTCAGTCTATGCTATGGTTCTTGAGTTGGGTATATTTCAGTCTATGCTATGGTTCTTGTTCCTATGTTAAATTGGAGGTTTGATTTCCAGGGGGGTTTGGGAGGGGACTATGACTCATTGTGCAACGATAAATAACAGTGGGGTTTAACGGGAGTTATAATGAGTAACCTTGCTTGACTGGTGAAGGATTCACTGGTGATAGCCTGATAGGAGCTTTGAAACAGCCTTGAAAATGGCGCCAGCCGCCAGGTTAAGAGCATACAATTGATCGTTAAGAAAGAGGAATCATTACAGCATGGAGTAAATGAACTCTACATCCTAGTTGATAGTATACAATTTTCTGCTGATTAAATGAAGTCTACGGACTACAATGGACTAATGGACTAATGGAGTATGGACCGACTTGTCTTGGAGGTTTAGAATTGGTCTGGGAAGGCATGTTAGCCTGTTGTTGGATAAGAAAATAGTCGCGTTTTCCTTTTTCTTGCAGTGTTATACATCTGTTGGTGTGTGCCATTGCGTACAAGTCTTATTAGTTGGACAGGCATTATTTGACTTTTCTATTTTCGTTTCAGAATCTGAGACTATCTGGAATCGACGAAATCCCTGCGAATGGAGCTCAATCCAAGAGGACTACTGAAGTTGGAAAAATCACAAAACTCACCCCTGGTATGAGACATGTATGCAGTTTATACATAATATTCCACAAACTAGTCTACATTTGAGGCCAAAATTCTTAGAAAAACCGTTTTCGCAACTTATCTATCTATGCAAAGTGAAACTAAAACAGAGTATTTAGCACTTGTGTTATCCTTTTACCTTTTCTGAGGAGCAGCATACACCCTTCGAGGGACAGGTTTCTGATAAAGCCATAAAGGTCATGACCGGCGTAGTTTGAGCAACTACACCGGAGCAAGCCTGCTTGCCTAGCACACTCAAAGTGCTGATAGTCTTTGTTCATTGAGATTCACGGGCTTGCTGTCGTAATTTCTTTTGTTGTTCTTCTGATAAAAGTGTTATTTTCAATTAGCACCTGAACTTGCTTGCTGACAGTCCTTGTTCGTTGAGTTTCACGGGCTTGCTGTCGTAATTTTTTGTGTTCTGCAGATCTTAGCGTGGGGGCCATTGTCGCTGAGAATGTCAATGCTGAATCGAAGAGTTACTGTGAAGGAGGAGATACAGAGGAAATCCCAAAAGGTCCGTCCATCTCTCTATGTTTTCCTTCTTGATTCAGATTTTTGTGAAGACAGATGTGGATGTGAGCTAGTGTTGGATTGTGATTGTATACAGGATTAGTAACAATAGATAAGGACTATACTAACGTTAAGAAGTAGTGGCAGTAGTGTCAAGTGGGAGGATCAGGATTTGAGAAGAAGAAAGATAAGAGAAAACAATGAGATGGGACTGGTATTTTAATGGTTTTGGAGTGTTTTAGGTAAAGATGGAAAAGAGAGAGGTGGAGTTTTTTGGAATTTTGTCATGTACATGGCTTTCCTGTCTTACGTTCTTTATTTCTTGCAGATGCTTCTGTGGGATGGGGGCCATTACCTCCTCTTTGCAAACTGCAAATTATCAGTCCACATTGGTATGGCAGCAATCCCACTATTCCTAGCCCATCTTTGTTGAGGCCACATACTACTTACTTGCATTTTGCCAATTTACCACCATCTTTTGAGGAGGGAAATCTGAGGGACTTATGCATTCTGTATGGTGAGATTGCTTCTGCAAGAATGGTCGATAATAATGGTTTGACAAAGGAGGGTTATGTGAAATATAAAGATGCCAAACATGCATACAACGCATGTGCTAGCATGAACGGGCAGAAGCTGGATGAGGACGGTAGAGGCATTGTGGTCCGAGTGTTGAGTGATTGAGGAGGGTTTCTGGGTTACATAATTTCTCCAAGTCTCAAGCTGCATCACGTTTTGTTGGAAGTATTCTGCGAAAGTCTCATCAGTTTGTTCAAATTCATCACCACCAGTGAAGACTGAAGACTACAATCATGTAATCACATACTACTTTTCTAGCAAATAATTGTAACAAGTTGTAAACTGCACATTTGTTTCTTTTGAAGTTTTGTCAAGAATGATAAAGTACAAGTTGTTAAAATGTAACCTGTTGAAGGTGTGATGCGAAGCAGTAAAATGCAATTCAGTTTATGAATGTGAATATATAGTGGGATTTTATAGGCCTTGAATTTCTGTTAGTTAATGATCAGGGTAGAGAGATGAAATGAAATCGGCATAGGAAGTTGGAGTAGTAAAAACAAGTTAAAAGCTTTACATTCTCAAGAGAATCATGCATGCCTCACAAGTTAAAGTTCATGCTTAAATCATAGCATAGCAGTCACAATGATGAGAATTTGATTGAACGAATTAAGAACATCTCATTTTCTACGACTTCTTTTTTTGTAATCAGCTAAATGAATTTATTGATAGAGTCGTAAAAAAAAACGACAGAGCAAGCGTATAAGAAATACGCAGCAATAGAGAATTACAACAGAAATGAGATCAGGTGTATAGCTTATCTACATCAATATACACCATCCTAACCTTATATATCCATGACCATAACAGAGAATCAATATAAGAATTCCAAACCTTAAGCAAGACAACATTCTGGATGCTGCAACCAAGAATGTAGTCTATACCCTTTCCCAATTAAATCTCTGCTTCTCAACCAGCTCCACAGAGTTAGCTTAATTGACTCCGCCGTCTCCCACGCCGAACTTGCAATATTTTAGGACTTCTTAAAGCTGCTTTGCTTGGAGAGACCATGACGGGCCTGATCTCGTTGTTTTTCTTGAAAATGAGTTGTTGTAAGCAAATTTTGTATGTTGTGAACATGAGTATGTTACCAATCTGATCAACATGTTGTGAATTTCCTATGAATATGATGATATGTTGGTATATATATATATAGATGATAAATTAAAGTAGAGACATTGAAGATTGAAACTTCTTCAGATTCACAAATCACATGCATAATCACTTCACATGCCTAGCGTTTCTAATGTTCTATGTTTTGATCTATATATCTAATTCCTTTTTTTGTTTCTTTTATCTATCTCCCATGTTATGATTTATATAGTTCCTTTGCCTCGTCTTATATGTTCTTCCAACAAATTGACTGATAGTAGTTTATTTCTTTTGCACTACTCTCATATTCTTGTGTGTTTTTGTTATTAATTGGCCAGGAGAAATGCTCTGAGTTTTAAAGACTTGCATCAACATCTACAACACGGAAGGAATTGCTGAATGAAACCTGCTTGTGATTGTAACACACAGATGAACAAAACTCAGACAAATCATAGAAAGTTGCATTTTTTACTTGAACTAATCATGTCTTAGTTGCATTTTTCTACTATCAGGAACATGTGTAATTGCATACTTTTGTGCATACAAGTCCTCAACTTGTAAATAAATTGATCATAAATCTGGACTATTAAAAAATACAAACTGAAAATCTACACTAAAAAAGCTACTGAAAATCTACACTAGTGCCGTTTTCTTTTCTACAATCATTGAGCTCAGCCTTCCCCTTTCTGCCTGTAGATTCCGTGGGGCTGAAACTTCTATAGCCTTCACCACAGTTCAGGTACATGAAAAGGCTCTCCATTTGAACCGGAATCGAATTTGTTCTTGGTGAATCCATCGAATCACTGGATACGCATCTTCAACAAATTCTGTCAATGGAGTAGACTGCCAGGATTCGTTATTTTCCCCTAAAATCTCCACAACAATTTCCTCCAGATCATACATGAGCAAGAGCAAGCTTCGCATCTTGTTGAACAAGTTTAAAACAAATAGCTCGTAAAGAAGTTGTGTGCATGTATAGCCATTTGAATGAAGATAGATTATATTCAACAAGGTTGGCCGGCAACACCGTAACAAAGGACACAAAACATCAGGTTGATCCTTCATATATACCTTTAAATTCTCCACCACCACAGGTGGTATAGACGAACATGGAAGATATTTCTCCCATTTCTCCCAGCCAAGAGTGTTTGTTCCTAAATCAACGTCGAGAGATATTCTCGACAAGCTCAACTCTTTCAGAAACTTTCTTAACTTGACAAACCACGAACTTTCAGCAATATCAGGCACCGAGAATGATAACTTTACTTGGGACTCCCATTCACTGGATCTAGTCCGGAAAGACAAGGATGGGATATGACCATCTCCTTTATCAAATACAAACTTACGAATATTTGGCAAATCAAATTCCGCTTTATGTAATTTGTTCTGATGATTGATCAACTCTAAGTACTTAAGTGAACAGCTTGAAACCTGTATACTTGCAAAGCCATTGCAATTGATAAGACTCAAATGTTCTACACAAGGAAATCTAGTCGAGAACGTAGTGAAAAACCCATTCTTTACTGTCACTCCCATCAATGATACGGAACATAATCGGTAATATTCAGATCCAAAGAATACCTCTGCAGGACAGCAGTTTTGAATGCGCAGAGTTACTAGGTTGTGCAAATTGGGCAAATTTATAGTTGATATCTCCTTGCATCCATCCAAGTCCAGGTTCTGTATCAAAGGAGATGCTAACAAAATATCTTGAATCACGTCATCTGTTATAGTAACAGAGGCGAAACTTAAAGATAATAGACCGGAACAAGAACAACGTAGAGGACCATCATCCATTTGTATTGTGCATTGACGGACTGATAACCTCCTAAGGGATCTCGACGTGAACACATGGGAAGACAGAACAGGATCTAGATGGTAAAACATACCACTACCACCACAATAATCCAAGTTTTCAAGCAAAGGGCTCCCAGATAGAATATCAAAAATCAAGCGAGACTCATTCGAATAAAAGGTATTGGGAAACACATAAACATTAGAATCTAAACTCAAAGATCTAAGACGTGGACAAAGCACTCTATTAGTAGTTGATTCTTCTTCATCTCCAACATGTAGATAAACTCCTAAATTTATCAATGCCAGGTTTTCAATCAAAGGACAAGCCGTGAAAATACCTCGAAGGAAGTCCTCCTCGATAATGCTCTTGAACCCCTCTAGCCTTAATGATACAAGACGTGAACAAAGCACTCGTCTACCGCGATGTTTGACTTGCCGGCCTACTCTGAGAGATAGCTTGGTTAACGATGTAATACCGAAAACCGGGAGGGGATCATAGGTTTGTGAGTGAAAACAATGTTTCTCTGAGTCCAGCCACAAATCAAGTTGAGTAAGGCCTAATGTTGAAGCATCTGCAATCAAGTGATTAAAATAATTAGCATGCTTATTGTCATAATGATGATTAATCCGGAGAGCCAACTTGTCTAACTTTAAGTCGGATTCCTTGTATCTCTTCATCGTTGCTAACACAGGCTCCCAAATTCCATAATTAGAAGAAGAAGAAGAAGAAGTCTGATACGTGGTCGTCGTCGTGGGCTGTAAGATTTGGAAGACGAGGATGGGTCTAGTGAAACAAGCATGGTGCCAAGATTTGGATAACAAGCTCGTTCGAACAGCTTCTTTTTCATCCAAGAAAGATTGTATGTGTTGGATGAGTTCTATCGGCAATTCCATCGATGATGATCTGGATTTGCTACACCCTTCAATAATTATTTGTTGCAACCCTTCTTCTTCTTCTTCTAGGGCATGCCTCAAACTCAAGTACTCAACTTTAATAAGGATTCTCTTATTATTAGTAGTAATTGCGTTGATGATGAATTGTTAGCTAACTATTTATATATATATAGTGTAAACCAGAATCCCAAGTCCTAACAACCACCTACTCGTATACCACTAATCTACTACTACTACTAATACGAAAACAAAAAGTATTTAGAACTCCCATGGACCATGTAGTAATTTTCTCCCACTACATCTCATTTTTTATTAAAAATAAAAAATCAAATAAAATAAAATACAAGAGAAGCTTTATATATAAGAGATACACAAATAAGAAATATATAGTAGAGTGTTTTGGGCTTAGTTCGTCTTAGGACGGGGAACAGAACTGCGTATCACAGGAACACAAGAAAAGACGTAGCCAATTGGATAAAAGAGCGCAGTGCACCGGATACAGAGAATAAGTAATCGAATTGCAGAAAAGACTGGATTCCTAGCATTTCGTCTATGAAGAAGCGCCCACAAATTCTGGAAACATTGCAATTTCAGGCAAGATTAAACCTAGCTAGGGCTTTTGTACGGAGGTGATCCTATTGGTGTATTTAATTTATAGTTTTACAGTGTTTATAGGTACAATTTGTAAATCTTGTATTATAAACATGAGGTAACAGAACTGTGTAGAATATATGATTACCGAATCTCTATAGAATGATTAATCATATCAACTTCAAAACACAACTGTTACAACAGATAAAAGCTTACATGATTGATCATTTGTGATAATGCAAAACAATAAGACTTGTATTTTATACAAAAAGAAGAAAAATTGAAATAAATGTATTGTAGTGATCTAAACTTAAGGCTTCCATGGTGGTGGTGGAGGTGGGCTGCTCTGGTACAATGGTGGTACACCTGCGAAGATCGAGTTCTTGTCTACTCCGACACCACCACTAGAAGTGAGTGATACCAGTGCCGCGACCAGCCCTGCATTGCCAGCCAGAGTAGGCTCTGTGTAGCTGTAATTGGCTCGAACATCTTTGAACTGGTCGAAACTGTCAGGACCCCCAACCAAGGCACCGGTAAGAGTGTTTGGATTAGGAGAGCGGGTGTTACGAAACCGCAGTCCACCAGTACAGGAGTACTTTGTTCTGTCATGAGGGATGGAGGCGCCACGGTGGTGGATATGCCTCGGGTACTTTTCTCCGTATCCTACTACGTAGCTCATTTTTCGTGGATTGTCACCTAGTATGTAATTCATCTGAGAGAACATTGTGTAAATACCATGTGTTAGTTTTGGTGTGTATAGTTGCTTGAAATAACAGTGTGTATGTTACGTTTAGAAGAACATACCTGAGTAGTAGCAAACTTCTTTAGATCAGTGAGTGGGTAAAAATCAGGGCCACATCTCCATCCTGGTACACTGGTTGCATTTAGGTAATCAGCAAATAGAGTAGCTAGAAACGCTGCGTTCGCCACATACTGCAGATTCTGCGGTCTTCCACGACTCAGCTCAATCATCCCCCCTACAAAACTTCACCACTTAGAACTGATACAAATTTACGTGCACTGAAAATAGTGAAATATATAACAAGAGTATCAGTATTATACCTTTGGTGAAGTTGAAAACATTGTATTTCTTGAGATAAGAACACATGTTTAGTTCTGTCACATTATGATAGTTCCTCAGCGTCTCCTCGTACGGGTATCCAGGATTCAAGAACAACCGCATTCGTGTCAAGAGTAGCATAGCTGCAGGCAACTTGTTATCCCAGCTCAGAACACTCAAATCTGTTATCATATTGAAAGCTTTCGAGTTCTTGGGGAACCCCGGGTTAGTAGCCCACGAAAAGTAGGTCTTGTTGCCTGTGGCATAGAACAACCACGCCGCACTCCACATGTATTCATCAAAGTAGCCAGTGGAGTTATAGTAGTATTCTATATCAGGATTGCCTCGGCTATAGGGCGTTCTTTTGCCATTGGCTCGTGCAAATTCCCAGAGTGTCTCTGCTCCATTAGACAGTTTCTTCGAGTAGTCTGTGTTGTCACGGAACACAATTGATGCAGAAGCTAGTGCAGCTGCCATTTCACCGGCGAGGTCAGGGCCTGCTTGTGAAACTAGTGTTGGGCGCGGGTAGTCCATATCTTCCGGCCTTGTCCAGCAGAAGTGATCGTCCGGTGTTGTGCCGTTCATTTTCGCTACTCCAACCTATAGTTATGTCATAAACTGTAAGCTTGTTGCAATAGCAGTTCCAGTATTTTGGTACAATAGCAAGTCATTCTGTAATTACTTTTGTCTTAGTAGTAGTTCTGTGTAAGCATCCTAAATCTGTACTGTCTTTATTATTAAAAAAAGGTTCGAGCTTTTAGTTGAGAAAGATCTACCTGACAAAAGATTTTGTCGATCTTAGTGGCAGAGGAGTTGAAGGTACGAAGCAAATAATCGGTACCCCATTTGATCAACTCACGAGTATGATCGTACTCTTGAAGTGCGCGATACTTCTGTTCATACTCGATCACACTCCAGCTAAGCATAGTCATCGCGAAAGACATGGGAAAATGGAACTTGATGTTATCTCCTGCATCGTAGTAACCTCCGACCAATCCTCCTTTGATCTCCGGCTGATCGGATCCGTCTTGTAACCCTGAGTTTCCTCTCCATGGGAAGCCATTGTTCTTAGGCAATTTTCCAGCTTCATGACCAAAATTTGGTTATGCATTTGTCAGTTTTGTCAATCAAACATAGATAGCCACTTACTACAGTATGAACAATCTCAAACCATAATTTCAATTTAAATTTATGTCAGTTAAGATCAGTGTAATCCAGATAGATTATATTTGCTTATTTAAATTTATACTTCATTTCAGTTTACTTCAGTTCAGTTTATAAGAGTTCAGCTCGGAAATTCTTAGCGGAAAACAACCTAAAAAGAGAACTTTTGGAGGTAGAAAAAAGGGTAGAGAATAATACAAAAGAGGGTACTAAAAGTGACAGATTTGAAGTATTAGGTAGCATGTGCAAGATGTACAAGTATTAGAGGAAGTCAACTAAGTAATTGTATTAAAATTAATTGCGTAAGTAATGACGATTAAACTGCGTGGCAAAGTTTATTAATTAACAAATTAATGTGGTACTGGGAAAGACGTGCTTCACCTAACATGCTTTTACCAGTTAGTTTAATTTTAAACACGTATTTGCATTTATTGTCACAAGATAGAATAATCCCACTCGTTTAAATATCTCAAAAAAATAATATCACTCGTTTACTAATTGTTACTCTCCACTTAGGTATTGGTAGGTAAATTGAGCTGTTGACAAGCAATTTTCAATAAATCAGCTAGATATACATGTCGAATCGAGCTAGAAATGAAATTTAGAGATTGTTATATGTCAAACCGTACAATACTAGTACGAAATGGTACAATTGTACAATACTAATAATGAGATTTGTAAATGTGAAAATTTAGAGTGACGGCTGCATCGATATGCACCACGTGTTATATGATTTAGACCTAATTTGCAGTTCACAATGAACATATACATATATAATGATTAGATAAAATTGGACATAAGTTTTCATGACGAAAACTCGATTGAGCCAGCACAAGTACGATAACGATGCATTCGAAAAGGCAAAATCTAATTAACCAATATCGGTAGCTTTAAAATTTTGTAAAATTACTTGAAAGTTGAAACTCAAAGTTAGAGAAATTGAGAATAACAATAATTAATCAGTTTCAAATTCCAAATTTGACTAAAAATTGATTATGGTAATAAATTTTATGGAATTACATAAATCTAGACCATATTATAAACCCCAATCTTAAAGTTATTTCCTTTTCCTACCTATCACAAATGGTTAGAAGGATTAGTTCCAGATTGCATAATTATTCAGACATGGAAAGTCATCGTTTGATTGGTTATGACTTTTGAAATGTGAACAGGGGCGGAACGGGGTATATGGGGTCGTCCGTCCCGTAAAATTTTGAAAATAAATATTTTATGGGTTAAATTTATAAATTTTTAAGGTTTGACCTCCGACATTTGGAAAAAAAGTTTGGATATGTAACTTAACCCTGTATCTGAATATTGGATTTGCTCCTTGAATGTGAACATTCTTAAATCTCAAACAACTGAATAAACATTGACTTGAAACACTTGAACATGACTTACATTTCTGGGCGTTGAAGAACATCAGCGCCTTGTGCAGTGCCACGGAGTAGTTATCCGGGGCGGCCGGTTTCGGCTTATGCTTCGGAATCGACTTAGCAATGATAATCGGCAGGGCGATGACCACGAACGCGATGGCCAGACCCCATAGCGTATACTTCAACGCCTTCTTGCTACACACGACGCAGCCGAGGTCCACGTACTTTTTCTTGTTCTTGGTGTGATCGACCGGGTCTAACAGCCAGCTCTGCTGCGTCTCGTCTAGATTCTGCGAATGCTGGTGGCCGATGGACGCCCTGTCCCACTCGGCGTTCCTCCGGTTCTCGTCGTCGGACGGGGTAGTCCCGTTGTTGATCTCGAAGGACCCTCCCCAGTGGTTATGCATCTTGGAAGAGTTACAAGCTAAGCTGCTTAAATTAATGTAACGGATCAAATGAGTAAGTGGAATTGAATGTATGCAAGTACATTTAATTAATGGAGATGCAGAATGAATGAATGTTAATTTTACCTTTTTGAGGATTCGATCCTCGCTTTGCCGCTTCAAGAAAAACCTTTGAGGATTCGATCGATGGAGATTTGTGATTCAGATCATCATCTGTATGTACATGAAGATGAGAGTTGAGAAGACAAATTAATGAATGATAAAAATTTGTAATACTTATATAGAGATTGTATTAGCAACGGTTGGTTGTTACACACTTAGTATCAAATGGCTTAATTTGGACTAATTTTTTTTTCTAGGAAATGTTAATGAATATATAAAGTTCTTTCATGTCCATATTACAAATCAAGAAATTTTAATGAAAACATTTTCATGGTCAATATCACAATCAATACTTATAGACTAAATTTTATTCCGTTGAAAGAATTTTATTTTATTTTTCCTTTCATATTCCTTTTCTTTTAAATCACTCTTTTTGTAATTTCTTTTTGTAATACTATATGCTGATAAATTTTATTCCGTTGAAAGATTTTTTCCTTCATATTCTTTTTTTTTTCCTTCCCAAAAATCACTTATTTCTAATTTGTTCATAATTAGCCTTTGCAATTCAGTTCCATTATATTCACTTCCGTTGTAATTTATTTAGTTGTAATTTATATTTCAATTAAACTGAGACTTAAGCAAAGTCAAATCGAGAGTTTGGACCTCATAAGTGCAAAATTTATATTGGAAGACACATTGACAAAAAGAGTTTGATAGTATTCGATTAAATTAGTCGCGTGTATTGAACACCGAATTAGAGTTATTAATAAAATGAAATATAGAAAAGGACATGGAAGAATTTTTTGAAGGAAGAGGAGATGGATTTGTTTGGTGTTTAGTGAAAGAGTTGTTTTGAGGTTTTTGTTTGTTTTGTTATTTAATTAATTAATAGTAGTATTTGCAATGTGAGATTGAGTGATAGCTGTTAACTAGTGATGGTGAGATGCAAACAGCTTGCATCTACTCTCAAATTGTTTAAATAATTTTTCGTAGAGAAATCAAAATTTGACTTGGTAGTAGTACTAGTACAATTAATTAACGTATATATATTGATTTGCAATATTGACGGTCGGTACCATAATAATTAACATATACTATGTAGTATTCAGAATGTCGATCTACTAATAATTAAGTGCACACAGGGCGAAGGGCTAATTACACGACCAAGACAGTAAAACTAACACAATATCATCAATTTATATATCAATGTTATTATTTTGTATTAATTTTGTACCGGTTTATATCAGTTTGTACAAGTTTTGTATCGGTTTTGTATTAGTTTCATAAGTGCCACTTGCATTTGCCAGAAACACAGTGTCAAAAGAGAGAGCATTGACTTGAGGAAATAAAATTATTACTAGCTAGCATTAGTTAAAGCATTATTATCCTTGGTTTGTTAGTACGTACTAATACAACTTAACTTAACTAAACAAGTAGGTATAGTGTTAATTACTTGTTTAATAAGGGTCCTAATCCTGGTTCTATTATTCTGCCATTCCCATTGCGGTCTAATTCTAAATCTAATAATAATAATAATAATAATAATAATATATTGGTATTTAATTAAGCAGTTCATGAACGAGACGAACATGCGTGATGCGACATTCTTGCAACCCATCGCGTTCCAATTGCATATTTCTAAATTCTAATATTAATATTTAATATGTATCTACTTCTAATCATCTAATATATCACTTTCTCTATAACAACAATCCAATCTTTATAATACAACAACAAATACGTGTATTTTCATCCAACAACAACACCAAGATTAATCACGGATGAATTTTCAGGAACAGCCGAAGCAATGTCCGAAAAGATCCAGATGGTGATGTGATGAGGACGACGACGAATGCGACTTTTCCGGCTCTATATCGCGCGGAAAATGTTTATAGAATGCTTGCACTGCTCCTGTAACACCATCTTCATTCTCCATTGCTTTTGCTAGCTCTCTTGCTCGTTCTTTTACCTGAATCAAATCAAATTCCAACACCATCAGGAGGTTAAATACGCTTTTTCACTTTTTACTTCATTTTCAAACACACTTCATTTGGCCTAATCATATACTTGGGTGCACTGCCAGCCTCATACAATACTTATCAACTACTTCCTCCATCCCATAACAGACTTCAAACTTCGTTTCTTGACTTTTTTAGGTTGCAAATTACTTGTACGCACCGACAAAAGTCAACAAAACAGTGTGTAAAATCTGTGATGAGCCAGAACAACAAGATAGATTGCTGAGTACCTCTGGATTTAGCATGAACTTGATGGCATCAACCAATTTCTCGAGGGAAAACTCGTCAACTGGGATAGGAGCAGGGCCTACTCCCCTGGCATGCACCCGGTCGCCCCAAAATGGTTGGTCTCCAAAGAATGGTACAACCGTGGTAGGACACTAAGAAACAAAAGTAAATTAGGGAAAATGATAAATGCAAGAGGAAGTATCGGAACAAGCAAACCGAGCAATTACCGCAGCCTTAAGGCCTGCAGCTGTAGTACCAGCGCCACCATGATGTACCTTTCAGAACAACAAACTATCGCATTAGATATGGGAATGTTAAAACAGGCCATGGGTCCATAAGGGTAGGGTCACAGGTGATTACCACCGCTGCACAACGAAGGAACAACCAATCATGAGGGCAGTTATCAAGTAGGTAGACAAAGTCCTTCGGTTCCGCCACTGAAACGAGAAGTAGGTATGCTGAGTTTCCATAACCTTGATCAAACTATGGCAATGGGAAATTGAATTTTGATGGGATGACAGAATTAGGATGTTACATACAGTTTCCTAAGCCACCCCAGCCTTTGTTGATGATGCCACGTTGTCCTGTAATTTCAAGGGCTTGAACAATTATCTGAGTCATCTTTTCAGGCTCTTGAACAGGCTGTAAAAAATCATGACATAAGAGCAGATACTAGTAGAGAACAAAAATCAAATCAGAAATGCAAAGTTACACGTACGAGACTTCCAAAGCCGATGTAAACAGGCTGTTCGCCACTTTCAAGCCACTTCACAAGCGAATCTGGAGGTACGTAGCTAGAAGCTAGGTCCAGGAAGCAAAATCCAACCACATCAATTTTCGGTCCCCAATCTGCAGTTTCAGAAGAATCAGCATATATCTACACCAGTGATGTATATTGTAATTGTATGGTAGAACGAGCGCATAGACCTTTCGGTTTAGGAACAAGGTGTGGACTCCAAATGTAAGCATAAGGAATGTCCAGAGGAGAGCCATATGAATTTGCTAAATATGTTTTGGTCCTTAGCTTTAGTTTCTTTTTCCTGAACTCACTTATTACGTCACGAACCCCAAGCCAAATTAGGCCGTCAACAACTTGGTATGAGAGCTGCAAAAGTGGTGACTGTTAAGATACTTGTTCAGTACAAGTCAAATTTCTAGGAATCTGAAATGAATTTGTATGCACCCACTCTGTACCCAACATGGTGCCTCACACGAGAAAGAGGATGTGGGAATTGACTCGTAGGTCTGAAAGGCAATTTTGAAAGTAAACATAGTGAATATGGTATGAAAAACAAAACTCAGAAAACGAGTATAATTATACACAGTGTCGAATTGCCTACAAGAATCACGATAGAACATGGATGTCAACTTACGTCCATGGCATTGTGAAGACCATGTGCAGCGGTACTTTCAATGCCTCAGCAACATGAGTATGCCCTGAAAAGAGTGTAAACACCAAGGCACAATTGATTTCTTAACGTTTACCTTATTCAAAAAATGACTTCAAATAGTTACACCGTGACGAGTGAATGCTAAGTGAAAGTCTGAAACCGACTACATGACCTAAGTATATGTAAATATTCTATCATAAGTTTGAGTCATTAATTGTCCACAAATAGCGTTAAGTTTGAGTCAATAACAAACTTCAGCCTATGAAGTTAACAACCACAGAAACAAAAAAGACAGGTATATCTTACCATAAGCAGGAGGGTTGGCAATAATTGCATCTACCTTGAACGGGATCTTTGTGTCGGGATCACGATCCACACACGCAGGGTAGAGGGAAAATACAATCTCTCTTATTTGGTTCCGCTGGATTTGTATTTCCGAAGGTTCAGATGGCAAGAAGCCTTTATTCTTCACCATGTCTGCAATGAAATAAGGGCCGGCATCAGCTATACTTACTCCATTGACAGTGAAAAGGAAAAGAATGACTGGCTGAATAGAAAGGTGAAATGACTGAGAACTCACAAGCAGCAAGAACTTTTGGATCACCGCCGAGAGGGAAAAACTCCAACCCTGCAGTTAACACAAATTCTTTGAAATTCGCATGAGTAGCTAATCTCACCCTATGACCATCTGCCTGCAAAAACATAGCATTTCGGGGTGAATTTCATCAATATAAACAGAATACTTTACAATGATCTGGTAACTATTCTTATCTTACCTGTAAACGCTTGCCAATAGCAACAAATGGCTGTACATCGCCTCTTGTTCCAACAATTAGCATCACAATTTGAAGCGGGCGCAAGAAATTAGTGTCTTCAATGTCTGTAGGAGGTCTATCAGCATCTTCATCTTGTACCACTCCAGTACCAAAGTCGGGGCTATTTGGTTTAATATCACTAGGGACTTCAAATTTTACAGTCCCATCCTCTTGAACTGAGGCAAATCGATTCAGCCATTTTAGCTGCAAGGCATAGGGCGGACAAAAAACGATTAGCTTAAGCTAGCTCAAATGTGTGTCTTTAGGTATTAAAACTGGACGAACGCCATGTTTATATAAGTAGTCCAACCGTTTTCATTAAATACTCAATGTCTTTATGAGGCTAACCTTCTTTTTTACAGGGATCTTTTCATCAAGAAACTTCAGTGCCCACCGACCACGGGAGCTACTTCCTTCGTGTTTCTCAATTTTGGCAGGCTGACTTACGCTAGGACCCGAATTCTCTTGTCTTGGTGTCTCCATATCTGCAGACATTTGTGCTGGCTGATTCCTGTCAACAGATCCTATGTAATGCATATTAGACTTAATTAACATTATGCTTCAATTTCATCCTACTGCAAATCATAAAAGGACAACAACAGAAAAAATTACGAGTGCAAGCTAAAAAAGGAAACAGACAGAAATCATATTGACCAATACCCTGAAACAAAATAGCATAAAATCCCGAAGCCTCAACACCGATGAAGCACATGCCAACCTCCTTATAACTAATTATGTATTAATCAAATCATGAATATGAAGATTTCATGATGAACCAAGCTACCTAAGTTCTGATTGACATTTTCGATCTGGCTGACTAGTCCTTCATTACCATGAAGCAGTTGCTTATCTAGTAACTTTCGAGTGAGAGGAAACAGCCCATAAATAAAAGGCAGTAACTGCTTACTGATTGAGCCTTAAAGGCACAACCAGAGAACAATTATTGAGCTCGATATCTACGATCAACGCTAACACCCAACCTCATAGCCATCACATACATGATACAGTTACCTGTCACTATGTTAGTAGCACGGCAACAATGGCTAGATGGAAAAGATACAAGTCTACAGACTCATCAGAGAGAAGAAAGTCATCTCAATTTGTGGGGGCCTAAATGATCGTGTATTCAGCTGCGTCTACTTCCACTTACAACTATCTAACAAGTTCTAATTAAGTCAGCTCTATGATACTCACCTATTCCAACTGGTTGATTACCTATGGGGCTATGTGCCTATGTCCAACAGTTATAACTCTAACATTCAAAAACTCTGACCGAAACAACTATCCACATTAAATCGTCACACAATGCAAGTTAAAACATTACCATTTCTAAATATGCAATCAGCTATTCGAACATTTTCGGTTTTTTTCTAAACAGTCGACTGTATACATCATGGCTGGCAACATATGTCCAGCATTTCCATTAACATTCAAAATCAAACGAAAACACGAATTCGTATTATGCTGCAAGCATTTGCAAACGAACATTTCCATATATATATCCACTTGCTAATAAGATGAAACAGAGCATGTGCATTAAAAGGTTGCACCATGTGCTTCCAAAATTGTACCTCTTTGTGGCCTAATGCCCCTGAACAATAATCTTCACCATCTTCAAACGAAACATAAAAAACCAAGAAAATCTAATCTTCCATTAATGAATTAATTACCTGAGGAGCTAGAACAGGCTTTTTCTTTCATTGAAACTCCATCGCCTACACCTCCATTGTCGTCGTCGTCATCATCAATTCTCACCTCGATATCCCCTTCTGGATTTGCAACAGGAAGATTTCCATCCCCATTTTCACTGTTGATGACAACTTCAAAATCAAAATCTGGCGCCATTGAAAATCCGAATTAGAAAATGAAAACAAGAAACTGGTTGTTTTGGGATTGAAAGAAGAAGCAGATGAATTTGGTTTTGGAATATTTGAGTTTCATGCCAAATGCAAATGGGGTGTTAATGGAAACTTCTGGATTAAAGCTTGTTTGTGATTCGATTCTTCTTTTTCTTTTAGCCGTTCTTGTTGGGAAGTTGGAACGAACAGGTTGGACTGAAAAAGGAGGAGCACTGACACGTTTTGCGGAGAATACGTAACAGTTAGGCCACCTGTCTGCAATTTGCCAACTCCCCTTCCTTCCATCCACGTGTAACTCGGGGTTTAATCGGAGTTTGGCCGGAAACCGTTTATACCAAAATAGGTGGTTCAACCGTCCGGCCAAAATAGCCTTAGACCTTCATTATTAACACGTTCGGCCTGCAAACTCGTATCAGTCCGTCAGGCCCATTTATGTCGCCATGGGCCAAGCCCAATGACGTGAACGATTGTCGAACGTTAGATGTAGATCGATCGAACGGCTGAGATTCAGGAAGGATTTACTATAAAAACCAACTCTCCTCCTTCATTAATGGTAAGTATTTATTACTCTCCTCTCACTCTCTAAAGCCCGCTACTTTCTCTCTCTAGGATCGGTCCTACCCTATGTTCTGAAACTCGGACCCGGCCTCAGACCCGGTCGACCTCCCGTGTCGGATTTACCCGGGTCAACCCCGGGTCGACTCAGGTCGACCCGGAAAACACAAAAAATATGCAAATTATATATATAAATATCATTACCTATATATGATATATCTACAACATCAAAATACTCATGTTTCCACCTCCGAATAAATAATAATAGCTCAAGATTCCAATTAGTCTAATTTTATAATACTAAGATACAAAGTTCAAACATTATAATAGTTCAAATACGATTTCAAAGATAAACAAACAAAACAAGTCATAAATGCCATTTTCATTATGCTATTATTGATAAAAGGAATTTTTTTTTAAAAGACCCGGGTGAACCGCTAAAAACCCGGATTTTTAGCGGTTCTTCCGGGTTTTTAGCGGGTCGCGGGTTTTTCCGGGTTTAGGGGTTTAAAAACCCGAGAGGCCTCCGGGTCGCGGGTTACCCGGGTCGACCCGCCGGGTTTCAAAACATAGGTCCTACCTCGAGCTAGGCCTCCTACGTTAAGTCTACTCTGAATTGTCTACAGTCAATCCGGTTGAACGACTAACCCCCCTACCTGGATTGTCTACAGTCAATCCGGAACGAACACAATTTGCTGGATTCGGATTATAACGCTCTCTACATCTAATTCAGCTAGGCCTCCTACGTTAAGTCTACTCTGGATTGTCTACAGGCAATCCGGTTGAACGACTAACCCCCTACCTTGAGTGCGCAGGTGTTAGGTAACAAGAACGTGAAGAGAACGAACACAATTTGCTGGATTCGGATTATAACGTTCTCTACATCTAATTCGCTTGAGAGCTTGAACAGTACGATCTAGCAAGATTTTACCCTCAACAGAATCATTAGAATCGGGTTCGTTCGGATCATTTTTCTTCGAAATCACAATGCGTTATGCCTTATAGACTGCATGTTAGATATATGCTAGAAAATGTAATAGAGGTACTTTTCAGTTCATAGAACTCTTCTGTCTCAACAAAGAATCAACAGTAGTTCAACCACAATAAATTAGATTGCAATATATTTTCCCCTTTGTGTTATTTTTCAACAAAAACAAAAGTAGTACTGTGTACTGTGTAGTGTATAAGTTAGTTTCCAAGGGGAAAACATCTCATATAATAAAAACTACAGAAGAACAAGATGATAGTATATGGTTAATAAAATCAACAACAATGCTGTCTACTGAGCACGAACTCGCTTCCACAGCTTGATCCACTCCGCCATGGTATCAGCCGCACGAACAAACATAGGGTTGATGTTTCCCAACTGTTCCTTAACTGATCCTGCGAGCTCGTTCACACAATCCTCTGCTGTAACAGCATTCTCAGAAAATTTTGTCGACTGGAAGAAAGGAACGACGTGCTCCATAAGTTTCACTCCTTCCCACTCTTTCTTTAAGCTCTCTATTGGACTGCCTCTTTCGTTTCTCCACACGTACGGCAACCCACTTTTCACCCCGAGCTTCAGATGATCACAGATAACCTTAACACACATCCCAGTCCATATATCTTCTACAGTTTCCCAACGGAACTTTCCTTCCTTTGACAACTGAAAAGCAGGAAGCAATGCAGGTCCCACTAACTCACTGTTGAACCCTATATTAATTCCGCTCACAGGCATCAGAGTATTAGCCGGTATGGTGAGA
Organism: Plantago coronopus; assembly: GCA_036897195.1. Classification (NCBI taxonomy): domain Eukaryota; kingdom Viridiplantae; phylum Streptophyta; class Magnoliopsida; order Lamiales; family Plantaginaceae; genus Plantago; species Plantago coronopus. The sequence continues at coordinate 20,359 of JAYMSL010000565.1, forward strand.
ACAGCATCAACGTACCTAGAGTTTCTCTCTTCGGGTTTCAGGGCCTGTGTAGGAGCGTCATAGTCGGCTAAGTTAAGCCACAGCCCGCATGAAAGCCCACAGTCTACCCCATTTCGCATGCTGAATGGGTATCCCCGGACAAAGTCACTCCCCTCGCAGTAAGGGTCATACAGAGTATTGAAGAAAAAAGGAGTAGCTGGGTTGGTCAGGTTGGTAATATGTTGGGCAACTGCGTCAATTAAATTTCCGTTGCTATCCTTAGCAGGAACGCAATCGTCATCAATGGAAATGACGTACTTCTTACGGGACATTAGGTACCCAAAGTACCGGCAAGAGTATCCTGAGAAGGAAATAGCATTCTGGGACTTCCCCACCACACGATCTATATCAGTTTTCGTGTAGACATTCAAGTTAAATCCATCAGCAACCTTTATATCTCCTTTGAGGTCAGGATCTTGAATGATTATTAGGTGGAAACGGGAGAACACTGGTCTCCATTCTTCCATGAATGATGTAAGATCTGGCTGGACTGCACCAATCACTATGTCAACCTCATCGTCTGTAATGCTGATCTGCGACATTATACTTGATCCAACAAGAATTCAATTGCCTTTTTTACCAATTAACCGAGAAGCTTCAGATCTTACGAGCTTGAATATAATCTGCAAATCAGTAAACACAGAATGTTAATAAACAACGAATAGTATACCAATCATGCTTGAATGAGTGGGAAGACTCTTTATGGTCACCAAATGTAGAGTAAATAAATGAACAGTGAGTGAAATTCACTATCATTAAGATGCAGCAATAGAGAATCAGTTCAAGAACCAGAACTCTCAAACATAAGCCAACTCAAACTTTCTCCTATCCATCTTTTATCACGGTATGTAATGACTTTACAATTTCCATGTACAAAAATTAGCATTCTTAAACACCATAGCTTCATATAGACTTCTGGAATCCAAAATGTCCTTATTGAGATCAAATATTTCAAGAAACTGTACCCTGAATTTCATTCCAGCACCACCATGGATATGGTCAACAAATGAGAACATTACTTACATATAAAAGACCGCCACGGAACGAAAAAAAAAAACTAATTCCAGGATACTAGATCCAGCCTCAGTTTCCACAATCTAACATTTACAGCATAAACTGATAGAACTGAAAAGCAGCATTACAGCTCCCCTGAATCAGAACAAATCAATTGTTACTACTTTAACACGATAAGATTAGTGTTTCTAGCCGACTATAAATCTTCTTTTCACTTGGTTATATGTACCAAAATCTACCTTAAATTCTGCTACAACAGGGGTAAGGAGAAAGGCGTATAACAGAAGTCAATCGATGCGCAAAAAGTAGCTAATCAAAACATATCTACGGAATAAACTAAGAGAACCAAAATCCAAACATAGCCATGGCATAAAGCCATAAACAGAGAGGGATCAAAAAGCAGTATTAGAAGCTCCTCTAAATCAGAACAACCCAATCGTTAACACTCAAAGTCTTAAACATCGTTACTAATAATCTTAGCGTCTCTAGTCGACTCTAACTCTTATTTTCACTTGGTAATGTGTACTACCACACCAAAAGCTACCTCAAAGTTGTCCACACCGGTAAGGCGAAAGATGTATAACAGAGGTCAATACATGGGCAAAAAGTAGCTAATCAATCAAAACCGTAATGGAGTAATGGAATCTCTACTATAACAATGCATAACATTACAACAGGCAAATTTTATATGCATTTTCTGCAACTACAACACCACTATCCAAAATCACCTCAATCAAATTGAATTTCAAACACCAACAATCAAATAACCACAAATGTTAAATGGATCAAATCACATCTCAGGTAAACGGAAACGAGATACTCACAAATCAAATCAAACCAAGTTTAGAAAAAGCAACAGGGTACACAGTAAGCAAAAAAAAGAATGGATCTTGATGCAATAAACAGATGATTAGAGCTAAAATAAACAAAGACATGGATGAAGAAAGTACCTTATAGATCTAAAATGGGAACTTTGAGATAACAAGGCGGATATATCATTCATTCATACCTGGAAATGATCGTGCTCTGCTCCTATTTATCCCTAATTTCTTGGATCTTGATTATTTTATTTTTAATTAATACGAAATTATCAAATGCTACAAACAGATGATTATGTTAGTTATTAGGCCTGACAAAACTTACTATAAAAGGTGAAAGGACATAATTATAGAAATTCTTTAGAATTACTTTACTGCAATTTTTACTTTAAATTATTATTTTTCACCTAATATTATCTCCAATGCAAGTAATTTTTTGGTGTCGTTTTAAATTTCTTATTTCGTATTTAATCAATCAAATGTTAAATTGGTAAATTTTGAAAAATCATGTACGATTTCTCATTTCAACACCATAATATAACATGATACCAAAATTGAAATCAGGGTGAGAATTGAGATTACAAAATTATTACTCCCTCCGTCCAAGGAGAAGCTTTCCATTGTGTTTTTTGTCAACAAAAGAAGAAAAACAAGTATTATATTGTAAGTGGAGTAGTTGTAGTACTTTTTGGTGTGTTGTAATTAAATGAGTGGATAAAGAGTGGGACTACATGTCCAAAAAAGGAAATGGGAAGCTTTGTATTGGACTTAAAAAAAG
>JAYMSL010000566.1:0-23006 GCA_036897195.1 Plantago coronopus
CCTACTTCCCTTAGGCACAACAGGTAATATCTGTCTAAAATCACCACCAAAGACAACAACTAAGCCTCCAAATGGTTTATCTGCATCATGACCATCACGATCTTTCATCACATCTCGAAGACTACGATCAAGTGCTTCAAAACAGAACCTATTAGTCATAGGAGCTTCATCCCATATAATTAATTTCGTCTTTTTCATCAATTCTGCAAGGTCGCTTCCCGGAGGCATTCTACACATACTTGTTTCGTCAGGTAATAACGGAATACCAAATCTGGAGTGAGCAGTACGGCCTTTAGGCAAGAGTAGAGATGCAATACCCGACGAAGCCACAGGTAAAACAATTTCTCCCCTAGCACGCAATGCTGAACACAATGTGTTCCATAAAAAGGTCTTTCCAGTGCCACCGTAACCATATAAGAAGAAAACACCACCGCTACCCGAATCGACAGCCTCCATAATAGTGGCGTAAACACCCCTCTGCTCATCCGTTAGACACGGAAATAGACGATCATGTTCATCCTGCATCTCGACCAAATCAAAATCCATTGCTTCCGCTATCAGAATATTCTGCCCATCCCTTACCATGTCAATGTCAGGCTTCGGCATGCAAGGGAAATTTCTAAGACTACTCCCATTATTGTATAATATGAGTTCCATATCTGCCAGAGTGAAGTTCTTCAATTGTTCATCAGTTAACTCCAGATCTGAAAGAAAGATACATTAGTTTATTGATAATTATTTAAACTATTATTAAATAACAACATATATTAATTAATAATATAAAAACAATAAAGTGAACAAATGTTTAGTAAAATGAACATACCATCATTCTTCATCTTCCTCCTTAGTTGAGGCAAAATACCCTCAGATAACCAAGTCCAACTATTGTCCCAAACATGCGACAGCCTAGACATGCAATTACCCACAAGTAACATGCAAAACGTCCGTCGGGCATATCGTCCTGAGGCCCACTCAAACGCTTCTTGGATAGCAGCTATGTACTGTTTATCATCATCTAACAGACCAAGTGCGTAACACGCATCACGATATGTTTCGTGAACATAACCATTTACCGTCCGAAGATCTTCATAGCATGTAGCCCCTCTAATGTGATTCAACATCACTCTCAAGAAATACAGTTCACCAGCAGATGGAGGAACATGATAAATCCTACCGACCTTTTTCATCTTGTTTTTCCGCTCCTTCCATTCCTTTATGGTCTTATCCCATGTATAGTACTTAGGAAAGTCGGTATATAAATGCACCCTAGCTTCAGGATGGTCAAGGTTGTATTTCATCCACTTAATAAATTTTGTCTCGGCTACAGTCTTTGATTCCATAACATCTTCCACCAGATCACCTTCCTTGAACACAACATGTTGTTCTCCTAGCAAGTGAAAAGGTAGCCTCTCCACTGATGGTTGACGATAATGAATGTCATATCCAAGTATTCGCCATGTAGCCTCACATGCAGAAATATATCGGCAATCAACGTATTCCTTAACCTCATTGTCTACCTTAATCTTCGCACCGATCCTGTCAATTCCTTTATTCACATACTTGAACAAATACTTGCACGAATGACTTTTGTTGCACCATTCAACATTAATATGTGCTTGGTACTTCGTCAACAGGTAGGCATTATACGGTACAACTGACCTGCAACAAATTATATATCAAATAATATGTAAATATACCGAATTTAGCTAAGATAATCATATTAAAATATCAAATTATGTGTACGGAAATATGAACACAAAAGTTGAATGAATTTACCGATTGTCGAATTTTTCACCATTTTTCTCAATAGTGATACCAGTGTTGCGTCTTTGATAGACTGGGTACCCATTCCCTTCAAAGGAGGTTTGATCACAAAACGACTTTGGAAATTTCTTCGAACACTTTTTCCCATCATGCATACAGGGGGATTTTGGATGTTTTGGACCACATGGTCCATGGAGCATGAAATCAGAAATGGCACCATATAACTCTGGATTAACTTCAGGATCAGGAATCTCAGCACTTATAATTTTATCAATATCATCAATTGTCATGTTCCTATTTTCTCGATCAATCCATAGTAAAATATGCGCATGCGGAAGGCCTCGCTTCTGAAATTCAATTGTATATACAACTGACGATATAAAAGAAAAAGAATTTAACGATCATTAAACAAAAATTAAAAAACATTGAAATCTTAAAAGTGTAAGAATTAAAGAATAAGTATACTTACTTGCCATTGCTTTACCGAAGAGATTCTCATTTTTCAAATCGTGAATAAGTTCATCCAATTTCATCTTGAAAACACGTGATAATATGTCTGGCCTGTCCTCTGGTCGAAGTCCCTTAGACTGAACAAAACGCACTATCTCCGGCCACTTGGGATTACAGGTGAATGTTATGAACAGTTCTGGATATCCGTACGATTTACATATAGACATAGTGTCCTGGTAATTTTGAATCATATACCTTGGCCCACCAACAAAAGAGGATGGCAAAATACATCGTTGACCCACACCACTTGCATTGTCAGTTGGATCTATGTCACCCCTACGAATCGCATCATCCAATTTCTTGTAGTTATCCGCCCGTAGCTTTGTCTGATTATTTAAAATATACTGCAACCTCTGCGATTCCATCATCATATATGCATCAACCAAAAACTGTTGGAATAACTTCCTACTTATCAGTATTGTTGATTTCTCATTCGCACGATCAAATATCCGGAAAGAAAGCCACTCCTTAATCGTGACAGTGTGTCTTGCCCCAACTGAAACATCTGCATGTCTAATTCCAGGAAAATATCCATCTTCTCCATACGGAAATAACAGAGGATATTGCATCGGGAGATAACTTGGATGCAACTCGGATATACGCTTTACTTTACCGTTCCGATATTGTAACACAATATCGCGAGGATCCATTTCATATTCATCATTACCTATAAAAAATTATGAACGAAAGCTATAACAAAACATATACAAAGAATATTCTAAAATATACACATAACACGACAAATAATATTATAATCACTAATAAGAATAATATAAATTGTGCAATTCATACCAACTAATAGTGCTGCAACTTCAGAACATGTCGGCAAATTGTACATTCTACCGTCACGTGCTCTTTTTCCGATTAGACACAGTTTCACATCAACATCAGGCTGTCCTCTAACACGTTCAGCAGCCATTCGGAATGATTGAACAATTGGATTATATTCATCCAACATATCTTTAATAGCTGAAACAACTTTAGGATCGACCCCAGATCGTTTCTTCGAACTTTGCATACAGGAAGTAACATTTATGAATAATAATAAAATAATAACATAGATGAAGATATTATTTGTAGTAAAAAATGATATGCAAATAATTACTTACCCCAAAGCATTGATTCGTTCAGTTGTTTCATCTTCACCGCAAATGAAATATAACTGAGCGAACTTTTCTTGCTCTCCATCTTCTGGTTTCAAGCAGCCAACACGATGATAATTTTGTCCTCCCAATTTATATGTGTACGCCCCTCGACCATTATTTATACTTTTATCCTGAAAACCTGACATCGACGTGAAGGCATACATCATATTATATGCACGTATGTTTTCCTGGAAATTAGTACACTTATCAAGGTCCCTGTTCAATAGTTCTTCAAGTAACCGTAGGGGTCCTTCAAAAGTGGCAATTGAATCTTGCCTCGACTGCAACAAACCGAAAACTGGGGGTCCTTGGCTGAAGAATTCTTCAATTTCTCGTCAAACCATAACAATGCAGCACACTTAGGACACTCATATGTTGGGTCACCCATGTCTTTGAACTCTGCAGATAATATATACATTTAAGTCATCATGGATGTTTCATAACAGTTTAATAAAAGGTAGAATGTTACGTACCCATGATATCAAATCCAAGCTTCCTACGTTCACTATTCACACGCCGCTGAATAAGTCTGTTTTTTTGCAGCACCCTTCGGTTCCTTGCGGCCGCGGCAGCAGATGATTCTGGCGTATCGTCTCTTACAGGTTTACCGAACAGGAGTGTATTATTATCCAACAACTCTTTCATATATTTTTCAGCTAGAGGCTTCGCACTCTCCAGTGTAGGGTCAAATGGGATACCTATCATGTGACATGTGTTAATTATAACGAAAACGTACAAAAGAAAAGGTAAAACAAACAATTAAAATCATAATTTACCGTAGCCTGGGGTTGATTCATTGTACAAAGAAACATCCATACGATGGAATTTCATCCATCTTTTAGTGCGGTTAATGTGCATTCTGTTAACTCGATTGAATTTACATATTTGATGGTAGGCCAACACTGTAACAACATGGAAATCTAAAATGTTAGGGGTAGACTTATAATGTAATATGGATTTCAAATGTTCTATAAAGTCATTGATTCAATTGAGCATTATACTAATAAATATAGATGTAAAAAAAGTAATGGTAAAGTAAGCATGAATGTCACCTGAATTGGCAGCGTTGTACCGATTGTGAGTTATATCGAATGCAAGAGGACTTCTATACACTGGCATAGGCAGAAGGCCAGTACGTCGATAAGGATTTGCATGGAATTTCAGAGGTGGCACAACTGCAACATAATAAAGAAATTAGAAAATTAATTTAATCTAATAACACAACAAATATATAATTTGATTGCATTGGATTTACGTAACATAATTTTTACCATTCTGTGGTGCGGAACCAATAAAATGTTGATTTGACGGCTGGAGGAATTGATGATTGGACGTAAAAGATATTACGGGGGTATTACCAGCTAATGGGTTGGGCGCAGCTAAGCCTACGACATAAATGGAAGTTAAAAGAATAATATTGTATAACAAATAAATGAAATCACACGAATTGGGTTGTACTTATTTTTTAAAAAATAATAAAACATATACCATCACATTTGTCGGCCACTGGTGCGGAATCACCAACATCGTCATCTGCTGAAAGTATTAAACGACGATGAGCTCCAGTAGATGGTACAGGTGTATTCTTCTGTGACGGTCGAGGTGTAGGTAGAACTAAATAAAAAACAAAATAAGAAGTTAACAAAAAAGATCATGTAATCCTTAAAAAAAAAAGATCATGTAATAACATTTAGTGTATTCAAGTTAGTTTTTACAATCACTTACCATAACTTATTCGACCAACTCGTTCTGAACCAATGCTAACATTAGTTTGCGAATTATATTTTCTGGGGGTAATCTTCTCTGGTGGTCGAGGTGTAGGCAGACCTATAACATAAATAAGATATAAGAAAATCTTTCACATAATAACATTGAATCGAACAATTTTAATTGGTAATACCATCTGAAACTAAATATACATACCATAACTTATACCACTTAATGCCGTGTAACGACTTCCAAGCTGGCCTAACGGTTGGTTCAACCGATGCAATCGAGATGGAGTTGTCGGTGTATTCTTTTCGGATGGTCGGGGTGTAGGCAAAACTTAATAACATAGATAACTCGTTAGAACATGAAGTCATATAATAAAATTAAATTGACTAATGTGAGTTTTGTCAAAGTTTTGTAATAAAAGAACATACCAAAACTTCCACCACTAAACGGCGTGGTGTTTTGAGGTGTTTGAGTTCGATGTAGAACTGCAAATATTAACATTAAATCAATCAAGAAACGGGTACTTAATGACCACAATTTTATTCAGATATAAATAATAATACAACAACTGCATTTCCACCATATGAACAATGATATAATAATAGTAAAAAAATATAAAACATACCATTAGTTAAGTCACTGAGTGGCGTATTTTTTGGTGATTTAGCTGTAACCACTCTCCGTTTCTTTGATACCAAACTCTCACGTACTGGAGAAGAGGTCAATCCTACAAAATATTGACATCATGAAAAATTGTAATATTCCTAGAAATCGAAAATTTTCAAAATAATATTTACAAAATGGTATTCAGCTAAAATAAATATTTATATTTAATATAAATTTCATATTTTTTCTCTCATGATACTTATATGTATTTTTCATGGAAAACCAACCTAAAAGATGCAATGAAAAAAAATTGCGTGGGAATATGTAATGTAACAAATATATTTACTTGAAATTAATTGAGAATAAATTACCATCATTTACTGGAACACCTAACGGTGGCGCATTCTCAGTGCCACTCCCCGAAGACGATGTTCTCTTTTTAAACACAGAAGTTGAACTGGTTTTTTTCCGCTTGCTAGTATCATCCATTACGCAGTTGACTTGTGAAAAAAAGATAATCACATATATTATATTATTCGTAAAACAATATTATCGAACAAACTCTAATTAATATAAATCATAACAAAACAACAATAGAAGGTAAACATATACATTGGCAACACAACTAAATCGCGAACTAAATACCCACTAATTCTCCAACTACGGGAATTTTAAACTTAAAACCAGGGCCGGCGTTGGGCCTGTGCGGGCAGCCCGCCCGCACATGGCCCCCAAATTTCAGGGGGCCCCCGGCCCAAGTCCAACAAGCTGAAACCACTTTCAATTATTGTATAAAAAGCTCTTGTGTGTAGTAAATAACAGCGCCACAGTGTAGCGCAGCGGAAAAGTGATATTTTCCATCTGTGTAGGTCTTGTGTTCGAACCAGCTCAGGCCCTATTTTCTCTCTTATTTTTTTTTAAAACTTATTACTTGGGCCCGTTCACAAAATTCGCACAGGGCCCCCAAATCTCAGAGCCGGCCCTGCTTAAAACAAACAGATACACTCATTCACACCATTTTCCACAAATACGCGAACTAAACAACATTCAGATCGCGAATTAACACTGCGAATTAAGAAACCCTAATTGCTCACTATATATCCCCATCCGCGCCGCATGTCACCATTTCACACAACTTTTTTCTTCATCTCTTCTCCCATTTCTCAGAGATCTAAAAAACCTTCCATTCTTCAATCCTTCCAAAATTCAATCCTACCATTTCTGGGTTGTAGAATGCCAAGATAATACCAACATACTACAAAATACTACGGGTCTGATTTGCAGCCGCGGCGAGAAACGAAGATAATCGGAGCAGCGGCGTGAAATCCAGCTCCGATATCAACAGATCGGCACCGATCTGTGCTAATTTCATCAAATCGAGGCATTCAAGGTTTAGTTTCCTGAATTTCATTTTCATTTGTGTCGATTTTTTACTTCAAACAGCACTCTCAACCTAGGGTTTTCAATTCTAGGGTCTGAAACACGTATAAGTTGGAAATCGGAGCCATTCAATCGAAATCAAACTCCGACTTCAACAAATCGTGGCCGTTTTGTGTTAATCTCTGTATGTCAATCGTTTTAAGGTGAGTATTTGTTAAATCCACTCCCATTTCTGTCAATTTTAGTGTTCAAGTGTCGTTTCCAAGCTAGGTTTATTTAAAAAAAATTGTATGTTACGCAGATCGAAGTTCGTTTTCAACAAAACAGGAAGATGCATCGATTATACAGTTCAATGTCAACACTCAGCACTCGAGATCCGTTTGTTTTCTGGACACAGGTAAAAACTTGAACTAAAACTGTGATAACATTGCACTTGTAATGCGAATTAGGTTGGAATTAAACCGTGAATAAGTGTCTTAATCTCGAGTGCTAATGTATAATTAGGGTTTTGTTTAATTCAATCAGATTAAACGTGTTAATGTATAATTAGGGTTTTATTTAATTCAATCAGTAGCTAATGTATATTCTTGTTTTCTTGATGCGAGCTGTGCTAATGTTGTGGATGAAGAGAAGGATAGAGCAGAAACAACTTGCTCTGAAATCAGTATCCGGGTGTTCTCAAACAAAAGGTATGACTGGAGCAATGTTCATTTTTTATTTGTTCTTATATTATTTCTTAGTTCTTGCCAATTTAAATATCTGATAATAATAGGTGTGTAAATTGGACAAACATATTTGTATTTACATTTAGAAGACTGGCAGTCTTTCAAAATCAATACTATCTTATTAACTATAGTTCTTATGTAACAGAGGGATTATTCCAAGTTCTAGGTTTCCAAATCATTGTTGTAACTCTAATACTTATGCAACATTTTTTCTACTAATGTCTTTCTTTATATTTTCAATAAGCCTGCATTACTGTTGAACTTTATAAAATGAAAGACTGAAGAAAATGTTTTAACTTGGTGAATGTATATGTTTGTACATGTTTAGTAACACTGCAACAGTTTTGAGTAATTAACTTTATAAAATGAATTTCATAAAGTTAATTTTAGGATATGTGACACACTGTTGTATTTGATATGAATTTCAAATCACATATTTTTCAATTTATGTATACTGCATCTATGGTAGATAAATCTATCACATAGTTGTGTCTTTTGAATGCATTCGAAATGTAATATTATTCTGTCAATCATATTTATTAATCGAAGACTAACAAAAACTACTCTTTTTTTCCAAGGACTGCTACTGCAAGAAGAATCCTCAGACAGTACAAATATTCAGATTGCAAGTTAGCTACTCTGCTACTTCTATCAAGTCAACTGCATATGGTAATCTACTATCACAATACTTGTCTATGTAGTTTAACTAAAACTGAATCATAACATCAAACTTAGCATGTAGATTCACATTTTTTCCTCTAAAACTACACATCATACATACATCTTCATCACTTTAAGGTGAACAATCAAACATGAATATGATAGATACATATGTTTAAGCAATAAAATCATCCAAACACAGTTTGTTTAATCAACAGTATATTAGAATACAAAATACCTTGCAATATGAAACTGTTGTTGTTTGTATTCCACCTTTTGAGATCTTAGGTTTACAACTGTTCACACTACAACTGCATAAAAAACATCTGTTAAAATGATAGTAGTAAAAAAGTATAGAACTGAATAATCAAGTGTAAAAGGATTTTGAAAGTGAATCACCTCTGCAGTCTTTTAGTTTCTGATATCCTGCATAAGTACTCTCTGCAGATTTAATAAACTATCTTATATATAACCAATAAGGTTACATAAAATTAGAAAAGATTTTATGGGTCCTAATTAAAGATTTTATGAGCTGTAGAAACAATGCAAATTTACATATTTTAAGATGATATTCTATGTAATTACATCTTGGTTAGCTGTATAATTAATGCAAAGTTTTCTATTTTAAGATGATATTCTGTTAGAATTCTTATATTAAAGTACCATACTTAAGATTTAGCAGACTGCAGGAAATATTTCATAATTATGTTGAACTCTGTTGCATTAATAAAAAAGATTGGTTATAAGATAGAAAGATTATATACAGCTACAATAAAATTTAATTTAGTAATGGAATGCATATCTCTGATTTTAAACTGCTGCATATTACATAGTGTTCTTATTTCTGTTAAATAGTGTTCTCACAAAATGATCATTTTTTATTGATTTGACTGTTAATGACACCTACAGGGTAATATGATCAAAATGGTGTAAACATATCAAAATCTTTAATAAGAAGAGATGAAAGGACCTGATTAAAAGAAGATAAAGACTTGACCTAACAACCTCAAGAGTCTTCTGGATTACAGAGACCAATTCTGTAACACAATAGGCTTTTATTACAACTATTTTGGCATGTATAATAAGTAGTCTAATGTAATTTGGATAGGTATTCATTCGGTCTGTATTATTAAATTCATAGAAAATGTAATAAGTGTTACAGAATTGGGCCTCTTTGGAAAATCCACCGCAAGGTACACATCTCTTAACCTGCTCTACTCCTATTTACTGCTATAGAAATGGTATTCACATGATGTCATATTTTTTGGTGCTATTTATTGTTCTAAGCATGCTGTATGTCCTTACATGGTTAATAGTCTTCCAGTTCAGATTGAAAATTAGATGACATAAGTTTGTATATGACTGCATGCTTGTTTGTTGTTTTCTTGTTGCTTCCTGCTTAGTGTGAGTGTTTGTTCCTGCTTAGTGTAAGTTGGTGTATGACTGCATGCTTGTTTCTTGTTTTCTTGTTGCTTCATGCTTAGTGCAAGTGTTTGTATGATTAGTATTCACATGCTTAGTAACTTTTGATGAAAGCTTTTGTAAGCACAAGCTAAGTTCTTGCATGTTTATTCTTCACATGTTTACTCTTTCACACATAACCAATGGAAAACAATAATAAGTTGAACCAAACAAACTTAAAATACTATAAAAGCATTAAGCTTGATATATGAGTAGGAAAACGATATAATAATCCAAAAAAACCATTCTTAAAAAGCAACGCAATGATCCAGAATTTCAAACAAATAAGTTCAGACTAACAGAAAATAAAAGATCCGTAAACTGAAATTGAAAATAAAAGCCCGAAGGCCATGCTTCATGGCTTCTCGATCTTCACACCCTTTGTGCTCGACTTGTGAACTGGAAGATCAGTGTCATCTTCATCATCAGAGCTCACTGTAAAAGGTCTCTTGCTTGGAGTAAGTCCAAAGGTAGAATTAGAACCTTCACAGTTATCATCATCAACCTTCTCCTTGCCTTTAGCACTTCCAGCTTCAGTGCAGTTAACCTTGCAGTAAATGAAAGTGAACTAAATTAGAATAAGTTAAAGCATAAGTAAATTAAGCTGATAGCCATTTTCAAATATATTTAGTGTGCTGGACATATATGTAAGAACTCACCCCAGAAGTAAGTTCACAGTACTGCTGTAGTATATCAGAATCTGCAGTTAAGGTGTCGATACCAAAATCCTGGTATCCGTTTCCAAGATTGTACGTCTTGTTTATGCGCACCTTGACCAGATAATTTTTCCCTACCAAAGCCTTGAAATCTTCAGGGAACATATCTTTTTCCTCATATCCCGGTTCTAGCAATGCTAAGGTTTCAGCCTTGACTTCAGGTGCCGTCTTGTTGATAAGCTTTGTCATAAGCTCATCAAAGATGACCAAGGTGATATCCTCATCCTTACCGCCTCGAGTTAGAAATTTTACCTTGAACCTAAAATTTGTTTAAGATTAAGTAAAATCAACCAACTTGACCAATTTGATCAATTTAATTGAATAATGAATATAGGTTTGTCTGTTACTTGGGGATGATTCCTTCAATCTTTTTCCCCGCACACTTGGCCCCTGGGCATGGCGCTCCAAGCTTAGCATCCTTAACATTCTTATTGCACTTAACACACGCACCATAGTACCATCCGCTACTATCATCCACCTCTCTAAAGTGCACGAATAGGATGTATACTCCAGCCTGGATAAATTTCATTAATTTTAACAGAATATGGAATTCCACTAAGCAGATGTATTAAAATAGATTCATATGGAGTACCTCTGTCGACTTAGTTACAAATGAAGGTGTCCTGTGATTGTCTAGGTTCAACCAATCAGCCGTACTCATAGTTCTACTTCCAGTGGATAGGTTAGTTATAGTACGAATTGGAGCTACACCATGGTTACCTTGCCTGAAAAGTGTTCACTATGAATATAGACATCACCAAACCTAAATAAATGTGAACCATATGTGTTTAGAACACACTACCTTAGTTTGAAATCGTTAATCTCAGGTATGTCATCGTTTAGGTATAGCTTTGATGCATGCATCGTAGTAGACACCCTGAGTTCATCTGTAGAGTAATCATTATTTTTAAATGTCAATTTATTATACACATAATAAGCAGGACAAATAGTCATTCTGAAAAAATTGGAACTTACTATTCCAAATGGACTTGACTCCGAACTGCACAACCATGATAATGTCCTGACTATCATGCTTGTCTAGGTAACCAATAAAAGTTTCAGCATAGGCTTCCCATAGAACAACTATGATAATTTTGTTCCTGTAATGTGGTAAACTTATTTGAGAAATAAAAAATCCTGGCATAAAAATTATAGCATAGGAATCTGTCTAAGTAAATTACCTCTCATCTTCTATAGCCACTTCGATCCTTCTAGCATTTAGTTTGTCAACTCTACTATAGTCCCCTTTCTTGGTAACTCGACCAATTACATCTATATAATAATGAAAATCAGTAAACAGTAGATATTAGAGATAAACAATTCTACATTAAGCCACCAACTTACCGATATAGAATGGATCAGGGGCCTCGTTAAGAGCCTCGAAGCCAATCAGATTAAGTCCATAGGATGCAATAGATAGATCTGGTTTCACCTTCGTGACCTTGGTCACGTATCCAAAATGGATCTTGCAAGCATGATTGGCTCTTGCTTTCTGCCATTTGTGCGCTCCGTTCTCTCCTACATTGAAGTTTTCAATTTTAATTGTATCACCTTCTGCCAGAAATCTCTTGAAGTTCGCCATGAGTGTCTTCCTCACATAGAAGCCAATGTGGGAGCCCTACAGATTAATGGCCTTAGTAAACGTATCCTTTAAAACATTGAATTAAAGTACCAAAGTTTAGTTAATTACCTCAGTGTCAAGTAGGATTCCCTCAATGGACACTGGTTTCTTCTGTGCGTCTGTGCCGTTCCATAGCCTAAGAACTTTGACTGTCACAGACTTCGAGCTAGTGTCCATATCAATGTCTTTCACATAAATGTTGCTCATCTTAACAATAATCTCAGAGTGTTCTTTTGCAGCTGCTTGATTGTGATAGGTGTTTCAGTAATAGAGCCTCTTATATAGGCGTGAGGAAATAACAATGCCGATTCACTTTCCTACTAAATCACATAGACTGCAATATTTTTTAGAAAAGTTGGGATTTTGTGTTTTTCATTCGTATCTTATAAATTTGACACTTTTTTAGATCAGATTTTAGCAAGCAATAATATTTTGTGAAAAGGAAATGAATATCTTCATATTCTCATTTACTATAATATTTTGGCTTGCTGAAATAAGTCTGCCCAAAATTAGGACCCAATGAATCATACGTATTTTAAAAAAATATTTTATAAAAAGGAATTAAATATCAGAATACTCTTGCTTACTTGAATATTTCTGCTTGCTGAGATTATTTCTCTCAAAATTAGGACCCAATGAATCATACTCATTTTTTAAATTATTTATACCAAGGTTACTTGTGATTTCTTCCCATTATATAGGGATCGTTTAATGATTTAAAAGATAGTAGATTATTTTTCTGGCAACTTGTATAAATTTGAAATGTGTGATATTTTAAAAAGGTTATTTATCAAAGTATTACACACAGATTTATAAAATATACAACGAAAGTATGAAACTTTTCGTAAATTAATATTGTGTTTCAGATAAGTTGAATGATTAAATGTTTTAAGTTCGTTAACCATAAGTGTGTAATTTATGACCATCCACTTTAAGAATACTTAGCATATTCCTGATTAGCTAGGCAAGATTGCAGAAGCAAACCAAAAAACGACCTTTATTATATGAATAAAACAAATTCAATAACTAATATGTGATAACGGTAAGGATGCTCTGACATATTAGTGATTTATGTCACACATCAAAAAATCCTTGACTCTCCCAACCAAATAAAAAGAAAAAGTTTCTAACATTACTAATTTCACTATCTGCGAAACAGTTAGCGCATAAATCTGGATGTGAGTTTTCATCAGTTAACTGACACATCTTCGGGCCATTATTCCGGCTGCATATAGGCTGAATTTTGAAAACCTGCTTGTTTGGTATTGCCATTTTTCCCAACATTCTTGTGACTGAGTAACAACCAAGCATTATGTTAAGCCTTTCCAATGGGGTGTTGGTCTGTTCGTACAACTGATCAATGCCCGACTGCCTGGTTTCTTCATCGCTGCTCAGTATTCTTATGATACTCAGTGCGTATCTAGCGTGTCGATGCCCGTTTCGCATAGCCAAGTTTAGTAGGTCATAAGAATGAATTATCTCTCCAAGAATAAAGAACTTAACCTGTATAAAACGTTGATATAGACCCTGTAAGGTGTAAGAAAGGTGAATAACAATATTAAAAGATTAATGTTTAATGTACCATTGCAAATCGGAATAGGGCCTCCGGATTATATGACTTTGCAAACCGCTCAAGGGTATTGTCATCAATCTGTTGTGGCAGATTGATACATCTTAAAACCTGATCTTCGTCGCATATAGTGTGTAGTGTTTTACAGCTACGTAAAACATGAAGACAGAGTTAGTTAACTAATATGACCACATTAATATCACTGTTATGATTAAGAACATTACCTCATAGATGTGTTCAACCAATCCTTCGGTGATGATGATGCTACTTTCATCACAATCATAGTTAGTATGTCAAGGGGCAAACATGGGAACTCCATAGTTTTGCACCTTAAAAACCGTTAATGGTTAATAGAACAGTAAGGTTTTTCTACAATATATATAAGCTCACTTATGTGCAACTTGTTTGGTAATTTAATTAGTGAAATAATGGAAGTTCTGGTTTTAGGTTACATACCCCAAATACTTATTGAGCGTATAAAGATATTTGAGGTAAAAAATAAACAGTTATGTACTGAAAGCCTATATTTCCTAAATTCTCGGGTAATGAAATACCGAAATCGATAGTGTTTTAATATAAATGAGTATTATACTTGTTATTTGTTTGAGTCAGGTTTTACATGTTTATTCAATTATTTTTAAAATTTAGATGTATCATAAATCTAACAATGTACATGGAAAGTATAACAATTACATAGTTTCAGTATAATTTCAGTATATACTTTCTGATATAACTCCGAACATATAACAATTTAATATTATAATGTCTCATATAAATAAATGCAAAAGATACATATGGTTAAGTAAATAAGTTTACTTCATATGATAGATAAAAAGGCCAGCTTATTCTGAATAAAAAAACTTAACAAAAGACATCAATAAGAAAAGTACTTAGATAATGCTGAAAATATAATAAACTGCAACTTGCTGGCCGACACATAGGAGCATTCACTCTTCAGATTCGTTAGGTGTGTTGAGATAGTCAGTGTAATAGAGTGGGTCCGTGTAGCACTTCATCTCATAGGCTGCACAACAATCTTTGCAATCAATACCCGAAAGTTGGGTAGGTGGTGGAATGGGATGGAGTGTACAGTACTTCCTTATGAAGTAGTTATCCCATAACCTGCATTTTTTGTATCCCCAAATAGTTTTAATGAAACGGCATCTAAACCTTCTTGTCTTACGAAGCCCATCCTCCATATTAAGCATCGCGAACAGTTCTTCTTTCGCTTCTTCTCTAGTGGTGGTTTCGTTCGACAATAACTTGTAAACGCAGTTAACATACTTTGTAGCTGGGCCCAAGTTGTCGACGACAGCCTTGAGAATCTGTTCTATCTTGTCAACGGCAGCAGAGTTAATAATGTTTGCCTGCATTCAGTTGAATCCAACTTTTACCAAAATGTATCTTTCTTCATGTAATATAATGAAAGTTAATTATGTTGCCAAACCTTAAGCATAGCGAAAAACTGTTCCTCATTCTGGGCACCAGTGTGCTTGGCTATGAGTTCAAGCTCATAGGATCGAAGTGCACGGATTGGATTCCTTGGAATACTCGTGCTAATTGAAATTCGCTTATGAAAGTCAGCGAGTTCATAGTACTTCGAGAAACATAGCTTGCTGAAAACACTTCAAAAATTCAGAAAATTCAATATCTATAAAAAAAAAACTATGTAATACCAATAGAAATTGAAAACACGACTCATACCAGAGGTCAAGCGGTAAGTCCACATGTGCTATGGCGCATAGCAAGGCAACCCTCATTTTTATCTGCGTTGGCAAAGACACCCAAAATGCAAGTTCTGTGTAAGCCTCGCTATTAAAATCAGCATTGGGTAGGTTAGCTCTTGGTAATATGCAACGACTCATTGTTTGTTGGTGGGGTTGTGGCTTGTGGTGTGAAGATTGACACCCGAATGAGTGTTTATATAGGGACTTTGTGGTATCTTAAAATTGGCATATCATATCAAGCAATTAATGCAGTGGATTTGACAAACCATATTAGGCATGAAAACATCATTAGTTTTGGATATTAGCATCTCACGGGATTGCCGAATTTATTTGTTATTTCGAAATCGAGTTTATATATTAAAAATCGAGTTTATATACCCAACTCCTTAAATTTATGAAAATCTTAGTATTTCTTCTATATATAAATTATTGCATTTTTGAAAATTTTCGAATCAAATCATCATAAATTTTGAATATTTGCATTGGTATATTATTTTAAATTGATTTCTAGATACTATATGAAAATTTCTTATACAAATATAACAAAGATTTTTCTTACGTGAAGCGGGTAGGTTTTGGCTATTAACTTTATGATAATTAGAGTTTATGTGCTTTGCAAAAAATTAATGTATATGTTGTAATTAATGAGTACCTTTTTCACAAGTAATTTCGACAATTTGAACATGTTGCATGTGAATTAGTACCACTCAGCATTTACGTATGATATATCTGGTTAACGTATATAGTGACTTTTTCGAACTTGATTTCAGGTTCATCTAATGTTGCACACAACGTTATATTAAGAAAATAAATACAGAACCATAATAGTTAAACTTTTATATATTCAATGAACCGCTGAGTACATTGTAAATAATCATTACTATAAAAACTTAAACTAAAAGATATTACATAAAAGTATTAGTTTTCAAGTTTAATGATTGGTTTGTTTATTCTTTCATAATAACTATCATCCGTGAAACATTTGTACTCATAGTCAGCACAACAGTCTGCACAAATGGTGGAGTTTAGTTGATTAGGCCTGGGTGTAGGGTGTGTCTCGCAAATATCTGCCCGTCGTCGGAAACTCCACCAGAAATTCCTGACTGATTCAATTGAAGATGCCAACTCATACCTCTTTCGTAAAATCTTCAGAATACCATCATCCTCACACAACAGTTTATGTAACTCGGTTTTCCCTTGATGTTGGAATGCCTCCTCTTCATGTAGTAATTTGCAAAGAGCACTTACGTACATGCCCATTGGATGATTGCCTTCAAGAACCTTCTTCAATAAGTACTCGAACCTGGAGAAATCCACGAACTCGAATATATCTTTCTGCACAATTGCATTATGGTTAATAAGGGTTAGACATATTCGAATGATTTGAAATTTAGTAATCACTTACAATTAACATGCGATAGTATGGCTCAGGATTTCCTGCAATAATACATTTGGCCATGAATTCATCTTCGGATGATTTCAAAGATCTCTCAAATCGTGGGATGCTATTCCCTATTTTGATTAGTTTAAAAAAATCTGGCATCTCTTGAATGTTTTTGTAGCATGTTTGCCTGATAAAAAAATAATGAGGTTAGCACACAAAATGTTATTTAAATAATAAAAAGAACAATTAAAAATTATGAGAAGAGCACATACAGCAGCATAACCTTCCCCCAGTTCCCGGGGCTGCTAATCGCAGTAAGGAACATGATTCTTCTGCGAATGGTAGACGGGATTCTCCACCATAATCCCCTCCTCCTATAGACCAATCCAAAACGGTTTACCTTATTTTCAGCATGAGGGACGACGTCCATCTTCGCAGCCAACTAAAGTGAATGAGTAGAATCTCCAGCTCGAACTTAAATAATTGAATCTCCAGCTCGAACTTAAATAATCTCCAGCTCAATATTGGTAAAACTCGCCTATTATGGTCCTATTGGCGTCCTAGAATACTAAAATTGAGATCTTACCAAGTAAGCAGCTCTTAATTAGCACTATATTACATAATTAGTGTAGTATGACTTATATTTTGTGAGATTTTCCTGGTAAATTGGCATATTACCTTATGAGAATCACTTTAGTAACACCACATAATATAATTATTCCTAACTTAAACACTCAGTTATTCCGAAAGTTATTTGTACTCTCAAAAAACGTAAATTAAACCTGTATTAACATATATTCAACAATTCAACTGTAAGCAACAAATCATAATACAGAACTGAAATTATAAAAACAAATCTGCGAATATTAATGAAAACAGGACAAAAGAAGAAAAGTCTTTATTTGATAATCAAACAGAACACATGTATTAAACCTGAACTGACTAACTGGAAATAGAACTAAACTCGTGAAACTGGAACACTTGAATCACCTCCATGCGACAAATAACAGTACATTTAAATGAACTGATTCGCTAAATAAACTTTATTAAAAAAAAAAACTGGAAAGCAAGAAGGGAGATTGTCCTCGGCGTATGAGCACTTTTATTTCAACTTTAAATTAAATCAGGCCGATTCACGTCGAGCCCTGAAACCGGTAGATCAATAGACGCACACGACTTAAGCATTTGACATGAAACGATGAAATGAAAATTCACCATCAACTTCGCAGTTTATGCACCTGTTTCTCGGGCCATAGGTTCCAGGAAAATGTTCCGAGCCACACGGAGCCTTGTATGGGTTGCAGAACTTAGGAGTGTAAAAAAAGGTCTTATAGATGTTTAGTTTTCGTAATCTTCTTTGTATTGCGTATCGACTTGCTTTAACCTTTTTTTTTCCATGCGGAGACTTCTTTATTGTCATAAGTAAGTTCACTGCCCTTTCTCTAGCAACTTCATTGCGTTTCATCGCAGCAAATAGAAATAAAGTGTAAGGCGCTTCTCTATGTCGGCACCTTAGAGCAGTCTCGATATGATCGTATGCCTTGGTGCATTCCGCTTGAACAAAGAACGCGTCCTACACAATAATTTTCCATGTTATATAAACTGGAAGTCTTTTGACTTTACCTTAAAAGTATAACTTGGCGGTCGAATGGTGCAATAATCAAATTTATTTATCTGAAAAGAATTTGAAAACACATAAAATAAAAATACCAATGCAACTCGGTAATGACATTCAGCATTTTTCGCATCAAGAAGTGTTTTGAACATTGGCGTTGGAATGGACTGTGACTCAGTCAACTTCAACCTCTTCAAAACCTGTTTATCATTGCCTGCTTCATTCAATTCCTTGCAACTTAGCTTTGCATTTGCCCATGCTTTCGTTCCAGTAGCTGCAACTTTCATCATGATTATTGTGAGTACATCGTAAGGCAGACTATGGATACTCATGTTCTCTAGCTCGAAAATGAGTGCAGTTTGTGTGTGTGCTTGCAATTGAATTGTTTCATCGCCTTTTATAGTAGCAGAATTGAAATTTGAATTTCAAATTAAGCGGGATAGTAATGTTTAAATGTTACGTTGAAAGGAAGGAATATCAAATCTTATAGTTGTCATTTCTGGTCTAACACAACTGAATTAACTGCAGATTTTCGCGAGTCAAGTTGAAGGGAAGGAATATCAAAATCTTCAGAGATTGACGTAATCAAGTTGATATTCGGTGCTAGTATCTTCTATTATTATTATTTTCGCACATGTAATCTGATATATTCATTGCCATATGAATTTACCGTAATTACAAACTGTAATTGATATGTGTATCATTCATGGTAATCAATTTTCTGCATGTCAAATCATAAATGTGATACTTGTAATATTGATACTGTCTCCGTGATTTGCTTTACTATAAATACATGAACTGCAATTAATGCATTATTGAATAGAAAACGCATTAGTCTTTTGCTGGGAAAATGACAATAAAACCAAAGAATGTATGCTGAAAATGACAAAAATGCCATTAAAAAAAACCATATATAGAACACGGGCGGTGCAGATTCCGGACAGATTTAACTACCCGACCCGACCGTTTTCAGTACAAAATAAGTTAATTTCCGGATCAGAATCCGGAGCGGTTTAATGAAATGGAGCCTAGTTGAAAGATACGCTGCCACGTCAGCAAACATATAGAATGAGTGGCTTAGATGCTCATGAAAATGTTTGGTTTTAAATAATATACAGATGCTTATTTATGTGTTTTTTTGAGACAAATCTCATTTTATAAGAGTCAATAATGTGTTATGGATTATTTAAAAAAAAACGTATTTTTTTGAATAAAAAATATTAAAACTATTTTTTATAATTATTATTTTGTATCGGTATAGGTACTTTCGCACGTCGTTTTTTACGAAAATGTGTCAAATTAAATATTATACATTTTTCGAATCCCCCTCCCCCTCATCAAATTCATGTTAGTTCGGTCAATATGGAAGTTTTCACTTTTTGGGATAATTTGTACTAATTGCTTTTATAACATAGTATGTCTTTTAAAATAAATAAAATAATAGGGGAAACCATAGTAACCTAAATGATTTGAATGTGTATAACATGGAAGATGTATGTTATTTTAATTTTTGTTATAATTATTTAACAAATAATTAATATATTAAATATAAATAATAATTTTTTTTTTTGAGAATAAAGTTCCATTCATTCACTTCCCAGCAAAGTTACAGCAATTCAAAAGGGTAAAGTAGCTAAGCCATCAGAATTCTCACTAACATTCTGAGCTAAAGCATGTGCAACACAATTACCAGTGCGACAAATAAATCGAAATTCTATGCTATCAAAGAAACGACAACTTGCTTTAGCTGATTCAATCCAAGGACCTGCTGCTGATAAGCATCTGCCGTCAGCTTTTAATGCCGCTATAACTGCTGCGCAGTCACCCTCTATAACCACTTGACGCCAATCATATTGCCTTGCCATCTGAATACCCAAATCAGCTGCTGCAGCCTCGGCTACTTCCGCCTGCTGTAAGCCATGTATGCTGCGCCGTTGCCAAACCAGTATATGACCCTGACTATCCCGTGCTACAAGCCCCACGCCTGCAGAGCTGTGTCCAGGTTTGACAGAGGCGTCAAAGTTGATCTTGACCTTGCCAGCCCGTGGCACTTCCCAGGTTTGCTGCAGCTCCATTGTTTCAGGCTGGGGGAATAGTTCCTTGGCCTTCTCATATCTCTCCAGGTAGTGCACACAGAAGCTGTTGATTTCCAATGGATCTTGACCTGCCTGACCATGTACAATAGCATTACGATTAAACCACAGGGACCAACAACAAATTGCAAACAATGCCAAGTTCCTCTTGTCACAGAATTCCTGAACATGTATGAACCAGTCACGCATAGATACAGCTGCAGAATTAATACAGATATGGCTAAGGGGTGAAACAGCCCAAAACAATCGAGAAAAGGGACAGCTTTTCAGAACATGCATCAAATTTTCCTCGCCTTCTTTACACACAGCACAAAACGGATCAACATTTATAGTCCGCTTAATCAGATTATCCGTCGTAGGTAAAGAATTACGAATTGCCCTCCACATAAAGATTTTAATTTTATTAGGAATAGGCAAGGACCACACTGACTTCCAGATTCCATCCGGCTGAGACACAGAACTAGTAGACGGTCTATGAGAAGCAGCTTGCTTCAATTTCCTAGCTTGGTGATAGGCGGACTTGACTGTGTAATAACCCTTCTTCTCAAAGTGCCAAACTAGAGTATCTACTGCTTCTCTATGTCCTATTGGCATTTTCAAGATTGCTGCTACATCCTCTTCCCAAAATAATGTATTTAACAGGGCTACATCCCATTGCCCATCCTCAGCCTTTATGAGATTAGATACAGCAGCGTCATTCAAAGAATACAAATCTGGAGTGAATGGCTTGAATCCACTATCCCTGTCAATCCAGTCATCCCCCCAAATCTGTATTGTCTCCCCATTACCAACTCTCCACCGTATTCCACTCTTGACTAAAGGTATGACTCCACATAAAGATTTCCAGGTGAAAGAGGAGTCCGGTTTTGCAGTAGCCTCAAGTATAGAACTATTAGGGAAATATTTTGCTTTTAGGACCCGACTTAACAGAGTATCCGGATTCAGCAGAATCCGCCAAACCTGCTTTCCTAACATGGCTTTGTTAAACGAAGATAAATCACGAAATCCCATCCCTCCATCTCTCTTACTATCACAAAGTAAATCCCATCTAACCCAATGGATTTTCTTATCGCCCTGCTCCCCCCACCAAAAATTGCAAATCATAGATTCTATTTCATGGAGAAGGTACTCAGGTAATTTGAAACAACTCATTACGTAGGTAGGGATAGACTGCAAGACAGATTTAATAAGTACTTCTTTTCCAGCCCTAGACAAACTTTTTTCCCCAAAGCCTTTGATTTTATCCCAGACTCTTTCCCGTAGCCAACTAAAAACCTCTCGCTTCGATTTACCTATCTCAGTAGGAAGTCCCAAATATTTTTCATGCTTCTCTACAACTTGAACAGGAAGACATTCACAGATAGTATTTACAGTAATAGCAGAAGAGTTCTTACTGAACACCACAGTGGATTTATCCAAGTTTATAACCTGGCCAGACACAAGACTTTACTTATGCAGAATATCCCTAATACCCTCAGCTGCCCCTTGTTTAGCCTCACAAAGTATCAGAGTATCGTCAGCAAATAACAAATGAGAAATCCTTGGTGCACCAGAGGAAATTGCAATACCCCTAATGACCTCCTTCTCTTCCGCATCAACTAATAGTGAACTAAAAGCTTCTGCCACAAATAAGAACAGGTAAGGCGAGAGAGGGTCTCCTTGTCTAATACCACGGCTAGGTTGAATACACTCAGAGGGTTCACCATTAACCAAGACAGAGTAGGAAACAGATTGTACACACATCATGATAATATTCAAGACTGGTGTATATGGATTCATCTCGTCGCGGTGAGTATGAATATATGTTTAAAGTATTTTTTTAGATTTTTGTTGATGAATAATAATAGGATTAAATAACAATTGATATTAACACAACATACTAAAAATAAAGAGGGGACAAGAATCTCCTCTCAACCAATAGGAATGAAGAAATGATTTTTGAATGGACCAATAGGAAGTTAAGAAATATTTGTCTTTTAGAGTATATATAGATAATAATAATAATAATAATAATAATAATAATAATAATAATAATAATAATAATAATAATAATAATAATATAAATAATAATATTCAAGACTGGTGTCTATGGATTCGTCTCATC
Organism: Plantago coronopus; assembly: GCA_036897195.1. NCBI lineage: Eukaryota > Viridiplantae > Streptophyta > Magnoliopsida > Lamiales > Plantaginaceae > Plantago > Plantago coronopus. Next base: position 22,798 of record JAYMSL010000566.1, read on the forward strand.
GTGATAATAATAATAAAAATAATAATGCGTGCTTAGTTATCAGCTCGGTGTCCCTTTGTTCCCGTCGTCTAGCACTTGTTCTGCTTGCTCTCGAGTCTTCGATGGGGATGTTTTTGGTGATCATGCGGTGTAATGTGCTAGGATGGTTGGAATCAAGCACAGACACAACCTTGTGCGTGCCACTCTCTTGGATATTTCTTTTCGATCTG
>JAYMSL010000567.1:0-22994 GCA_036897195.1 Plantago coronopus
GCTGGTCTAACATGTACAAATGCAGAATTTTTCTTCTCTACTTTGTCATCTTCTTCTTGGATATATGAAACCATAAGAATATTGAGGGATTGAAGACATGTAAGATATGGAAAGAATTGTATTATAATAGTTGGATTACCTTTTTTCACACACTTTTTGGTAAATCTATTATATGGTCATTTTTTCCATTTTATATAGGCCCTTTATTAGCCAGTCGTATCAAGTAGTAAAATTACATGTGAAATACTTGTGTCGCAAAGGTAAATAAATGAGACTTGTATATCGGGATTATATACTTTAACTTGTCCTTAATTGTGGTACAATTACTTGTAAAAAATGAGTATATATTCATTTTTCTTTCCTTCTTTCGTTTCCTCTTAAACTTATTATTTTACCATTTTGGATGCTCATTTTGAAGGTTAGTGTTTCCATTATTATATATACTAATTCCAATAACAATAATAACTATATTTAAAAGTAACTCACTACACTAATTTTTCAACTTCAGTAGCAATTAATATTTTTAGATCCAAGCAAGTGGCGGTCAACTACCTCTAAACAAGTTCCAGTGAACACCGTTAGGATTGTTGATCACTTTGTGATCCAACGAAGTGTAAAACCTATTTCCGAATCAGTACCTACCTGCGTTTCTTGATATTATAAGTGAGTGTAGGTTGTATGAGTATTGGTAGGCGGCTAGCTCTGAGAAGCGGCAGCTGTTAGGAAAGAGAAGTTAGGATAGAGAAAGGCAATACGTAATTTATAGAAAGTATATACAAATACATGTAGAATCTAAGAAAACAGTGAGTAGATGAGGAATGAGGATGAAAAGGAGCCTCTTCCTTTTTGCAATCCTATATATATTTCACATTTCAATTCTATCTGGATTCGTTTCTAGAGTGTAAAACTGCTTCTAATTAAAAACAAACCTGTCTTTAATTCATCCATGCTATACAAATGCTTAAAATAGAAAATTACATATGTTACCCATACTGTTTGACATCTTGTAGGATTAGTACCCGATTTTTGAAAGATTACAACATATTTGTCCATGATTTACAGTGTGAATTCGAAATAAGCGGCAAACTCGTTCACGTTTGAATTCAAGTGTGTTTAGGATATTTTTAGTTATATGTCTAATATTTTCCCGTCTCCTATACATTTAATATTTTACTTTGACGATCTTAAATTGTTTTAGAGGTTTTGATTTAAAGTAACATGATTACTTGAGGATCCATAAATATAGGATCCTTTATCAATTTTATAAATATTGGTAATTAATGAATGTTGTAAAGTGAAAATTTGTTTACTTAATTTTCCCGGATTAAAAATGATAATTAAGGAATGCTAATTTATGATAGTTTTACTTACCAAAATTAATGATATATGCTCTCGCATTAAGAGAGTTGCTTTGGCAGTATCACTGGAATTGGGAAGTTGAAGTTAAATTATGGTGTTTTCTAGTTGATGATTTAAGGATTGTTCGTCGAATTGTGAATGGGAAATGCTGCAAGTGTTGTTGTTGAAGAACAAGAGTGTGGGAACTGCTGGAATTATTATCCGATTCGGAATTATTATCCAGATTCAGAATCTGATGACACGTGAGACATAGTTGGGTCATGACAGGCCCAAATCCCAAATATCCAACGTCAAATGGATATGGTAATATTATCTATACAAATCCCAAATTACTATTTGGTCTTGGTGCAACAGTTTTCTGAATTCTGAATCGGCAATGGTATACACGGAAAAAAAAATCTATTTTTTACTTTTAGATAGATGTATTAAACACAAACGGGGCTCCGGATCTTCTCACCCATATTCCTCCAACATCTCCTCCTCCATCCGTTAGATTAATGACACATGTCAATTTAACTTAACCATCTTGAACCATGATTAACTTAAGTTTGGAAACTTAATAAATTTTGGAAACTCAATAAATAAATGTAAAGGAATATCTTAAATCATCCACAAATATGCGTTCTGAAAACATGTAACTTAATTCGTCCAATATTGAATTTTATTTATTTATTTATTTTTTATTTTTTTGAGGGGAAAGTCCAAGATTGAACTTTGAAGTATAGAGAATTTTTAATTATACTTAATTAATCACTACGTCCATTTTGTTATAATATAGATAAAAAAAATATTATAAATAAATTAAAAACTCATTATGTTTTTTGTTAGACGTGATGACAGTGCCTTCTTTATTGACTAATTTATTATATTTTCATTAATTAGCACTAACTTTATTCCTAAATAATTACGAAGAAGTATGCTTAATAATCATGTAATAATACAATTTCTTTTTGTTATTATTACTATTAGGGATATATATGTATTAATGAATATAAGAAATTAGTAAAAAATAGTACTGCTGAAAAATAATTACTAAAATTAATTTAACATATTTTATGACATTGGTTGAATAACATTTTTTTGGCTAAAAAGGCAATATGGATTTTTTAATGAAAAAGGAAAAATGTCATCGTGATGTATAATGTATACAAGAAATTAATAATTTTTAATTAATATATAATATATATTTATCTATATTGTAACAAAACTAATTTAGTGATCTTAATTCTTAAGTATAACTTAAAATATTTCATGCTTTAGTTTCCAAAATTTATTAAGTTCCAAACTTAAGTTAATCATGGTTCAAGATAGTTAAGTTAAATTAACATGTGTCATTAATCTAACGGACGGAGGAGGAGATGTTGGAGGAATATGGGTGAGAAGATCCGGAGCCCACAAACGGCTTTAGAAGAAGCCAAGAGGTATTTGGATTTGGCAAAAATATTGAGGATTGATCAAATCATTATTTATGGAGATAGTGTGGGTGATAGAATTATGAAGGGAAATGGATAAAGTATGAATATATTCATAGAATACATTATAATTTTAAATTTTAATGTAAGTGTGAATAGGGGGAGAATGATTATAACATGACTATTTATTAAATTAAAATGCAACTTCTATAAAAAAAAAAAACATTACAGCAATTATCTGAAGGTTGGAGGATCAAATTAAATCATGTAAACGATATCGTACGTAGAGTGATATCCATGGCAACACTTCGAGGAGTAACATTGATAACATCAAGGTTAATTAGTTGACGGCGCTGGAAAATCCAAACTGGACCCACTGTTGTAAACGTAATGCACCAAGAACGATAGTACCACATTCTCATGAACAAACGGCGGACACGGTGAAATGGGAAACACGGGTCGAGCACTATAACAGCGTCGGGAAATATATTTAAAAGTAGTGGGAGCATATTGGAGCAAAAGTCACGAATGAGTTGGACAATAGGTGTATGTGTATCGTGAACATCGATAGATGTATAAATTAAGATGAAAGGCTAATAACCAACCTGAGTGCAGTAAAAGTAGTGCGTCGAGACCATCCACGAGACCAATAGAGCCCAGTTCTATATAAAGAATATAGACCTACAAATTAAAGAGCAAAAATATAAGTAAAGGAGGGTAACTCACCTGAACGGGGCAAAAGAAGCAGGTTTTAGTGACAATTAGGTGCGGTAGGTGGATGAAAATGAGTGAACCTTTTATAGAAGCAATCTATGAGGCCGACAGTAAGCCGTAACATAAGAGCATATCGACAAAATGTAAATTTGTCTATAATATCAAGTTGATGATATGAGAATATAAAATTGATACAACGAAGACAACATCCGCATTATGCGAGGATGCGTACAAATTGTAATTATGGCCATGTTGACATTTTATTTTTGAAAGGACTAATGTAGTAATTTTAATATAATTGTAGTGATTTGACAATACATATTCATGGGCCATATGACATTTAATATGATCGCAATTTGCCTCGTTGTTTTCGTCGTTTATGATTTGTAAAATCAAGTTGATGATATAAGAATTTGATATTCATACAACGAAGAGACAAGATCCGGATTATAAGAGCATGTGTACAAATTGTCATTATGGCCATGTTGACATTTTATTTGTGAAAGGACTAATGTAGTGATTTTAATATAATTGTAGTGATTTGACAATACATATTCATGGGCCATATGACATTTAATATGATCGCAATTTGCCTCGTTGTTTTCGTGGTTTATGATTTGTAAAATCAAGTTGATGATATGAGAATATAAAATTGATACAACGAAGACAACATCCGCATTATGCGAGGATGCGTACAAATTGTATTTATGACCACTTTGACATTTAGTGATTTTAAAATATGTAGATTGATTTTGAACTAAATAATATCATGATATTTTGTCTCGTTGCTATTGTTGTTTATGATCTTTAGCTGCAGCAGCCGTATACGGACAAAAAACTAACCATAGCTAGTACAATCAAAACATTGAATTTTGCTTCTGTTCATCTTGCAACATGCGGTTCATGCAAACCGCGTGATACGGTGTCGTTGGGAACATAAACGACCGGTTCATAATTCAAATTGTAATACGAAACCACATCTATTTCGTCATATGTGAAAAGCCGGTACTATTCCTAAGGAACTCTCTCTTATTATGTTGTGTAATATAGTATACGATAATGTAGGCGTATGCCGAGTATGTCTTGCTATGAAGTTTCACTTGTATTGCATCACTCTTTTCCAAACTATACACCACGTCCTAAGTTCATCGTATTGTGTCCGAAGTAATCCGGTAGGATAAGCTACACTCTCCTACACGCCAAAAAACACAAGTATTGGATTTGTCTGAGCTTTAGCTTCAGCAAAGATGGCTGCAAATTTCTTCATCTCAATCCCGAACTTGTACACTAAAAAAGTCGAGACCTTAGGTGTCCCTATACGTGGCAGCTGGACAGGCAACTGAAACCTGAGATTTTAACCTCATCTACATGTGTGTAGTCACTAGCAACATGCAGAAAATGGTGCCTTAAACCGTCTGCAACTCTTGTCAATTTATATAACCTTTATAGTCCTAAACAGCAAGTCTTCTACACTTGAACAAAATCTTTTATCTGATCTTTAAACACATACCTACTTCAGAGAAAAAATGGCGGATTTGCGGGATGAACAGGGGAACCCGATCCAACTGACTGACGAAACAGGAAAGCCCGTGCAACTCACTGACGAGTTCGGCAACCCTATGCACATTAGGGGTGTCGCCACCACGGAGACACCAGGTATTGGTGGTGAACAGCAGCAGCTCCACCGCAAGGTCAGTTTCCCAAAACCTTTCTGAAGGAAAAACTGTTCTGTACTGTATCGGTTCATTTTATCTCGGTGAGCTGAGAAACCATGATTTTGGGGAGGTTTTAAATCGTACACTTATTTTACTTGATTCTGATAGACTCTTGAACTAATCCAGTTGAGCATCGTCGACTTTTCACTTCATTCTTATTTGTCTAATAACTTCACTCAAAAACCTGAGAATCGTAAAATTTTCTATAATTCATGTCATATCGGGTCTGTTTCAGCTGACGATTTCTGAACTGAACTTAATTTAAAAACTTAGAGAATCGTAAAATTTTCTATAATTCATGTCATATAGGCTCTGTTTCAACTGACAATTTCTGAACTGAACTTAACTTAACCCAAAACGTGAGAATCGTAAAATTTTCTATAATTCATGTCATATAGGCTCTATTTCAACTGACGATTTTTTAACTGAACTGCACTTAAGTTGAATTAAAAAAATTGAACTTAAGTTGAAAAGAGCGTAGCGATACGATAGTACTATATAATTTGGAACCCCGAACTTCAAATCCTAATCCTGGACCACCCCAGAATCCAGATTAATAGTATTTAACATTTTTCACTTATAATCTTGTTCAATTTCCATATGAACAGCCAGCGGACCAAGGTCTTGGAACGGGTCAGGGAACTGGTCTTGGAACGGGTCTGGGAACTGGTCTGGGAACGGGTCTAGGAACTGGTCAGGGAACTGGTCTAGGAACTGGAACACACAAGGAAGGCCTGAAAGAGACAGTGAAAGACAAACTCGGAGTTGGAGGTGTTGGTGCAGGAGAGCACCGCCACAAGGACCCAACCGCCGCACACAGCACACCATCAACAATTACTCAGCCGCGTACGACGGCCACCACCACTACTACTACCACCTTGCCTCATATAATGCCAGCTGCTTCTGCTATGCCGCCCGCTGTGCCAGTGCCGAGTGCTGTGCCACCTGCTATACCGCTCGGCACGACTGCTGGTGGTACTACTACACATGAGAGCAAAACTTCGACCACCGCGCCGCATGAGAAGAAAGGGCTCATGGAGAAGATCAAGGACAAACTTCCTGGTCATCACCACCGTCACAAGGATGACAAGTAATGTGGTGGAAGTTTGCCCGGAGATGGAATGTGTCACTTTGTTCTTGTTGTATTGTATTGTATTTTACTAGTTGTAATTGCGAATTTCGGAATAAATCAAGAACCTTGCTTTCATGTCTTCAATGTTGCAGTTTCTTTTTAACAAGTTCAAAAAGGCCTGATAAGGTGTTTGACTTGTAGTTGATTAGTTATCTTATTTCGTACAACTTCCGAGTTTTGAGTATGTAAAAACAATTGTCATGACCTTAACTCAATGTTAATGTCAAACACATTTTACTGTTCAACTGAGTCAGGAGTTTAACTCAAGAGTTAGTAGAGCACTAATTCGGCAATGAAAGTGGCACTGTTCAACTGAGTCAGGAGTTTAACTCAAGAATTAGTAGTAGAGCACTAATTCGGCAATGAAAGTGGCAAGCCCTAATTCGGCAATGAAAGTGATGAAATTCGCATTTCTGTCACCAGGAGAAATTGAGAAGGCTACAAAAGATCTCCGAACAGATGCGGAAATAGGCTGATAACCGATAGTTGGTGTCAAAAAGATCAGCTCTGGTAGACTTCATGGGTTCTTATAAGCCGTGAATGTGCTCGTGTAGTTGTGTGTTTGCAAAGACACCAGACACCATATAATATACTAGTACCACTTAGATTAGTGGTATGTAATGGTGTACTTCAGCCATTATGGATGGAATGGATTTTTATCGACAGGACGACAGTACTATTTGACAGTAACATGAAGTATACAGTATTGAGTATACACTATGTTGAGATATGATCAGTCAAGGAATGAACTAATGATATGCTTTGCTTCTGATATAAGTTTATACGTTTGTACAGCACCGGAGCAGAGCCTACATCCGACGGACCCTGAACTAAAGGAGAAAGGTAGCGATTGGAAATTAATAGTACAAATAGTCGTGATACAAAGTTCCCTTCCATAATCGAAAACCACATGCCTGTTATAAGTAAGAAGGTACATTGATCAAGAGAATCACAAGAAGAAACAACATAAGTAACCACTGTGTTGGAAGAAAGAACTCTTAATCCTTTCCAAAATCAGCGCTGTAGTGAGCACTTGATTCGAGCTTCTTAGCTTCATTCAGTTTCCTAACAGCCTGGAATGCAACAATAAGAAAATTAGATATGTAAAACAAGGGACGGAATAACACTCAAATGTGTCTTTGTAGATAGATGTGTAGTACAGTCAACCGAGTTTTCATGGTTTAGTCATTTGCTCATTTAATCATAGAGTATCTTGGTATGATGTGAAATTTGGTGCCAGTCATCACTGAATACTAATAGCTTGTATATCGTGTCGGTTGTAAGAGTATTTATTACCTTCATAAAATCTTCATGGATGACATAATCACGCTCTGCACGAATTGCAAACATACCAGCTTCCGTGCACACATTACGAAGATCAGCCCCGTTAAAACCCTGAGTAATAGAACTTGTTAGTAATTCATAATTTCAGGAGGAATACAGCGTCTTGAGATAAACTTGTAAGCCTGGATGATGCTTACCTCAGCAAGTTTAACAACTGCTTCATAATCAATTTCACCGTGTTTGGCTATTCCTGAAGCATGAATCTTGAGAATTTCTGTTCTTGATTGCTCATTAGGTAAAGGAATCTCTATCTTCCTGTCCAAACGACCAGGACGGAGAAGTGCAGGGTCCAAAACATCGGGCCTATTTGTTGCCATTATCATTTTAACCTGTAGGTAACAATTCAAATAACTAAGAAACAGTCTAACTACAATTCGTATATGAAGCTTTTCCTATATTCAACATCAGATTAGCTGACCTTTCCAAGCTGGTCAAACCCATCAAGTTGGTTTAGCAGTTCCATGAGTGTTCTTTGGATTTCCCGGTCAGCACTTGTTCCCTCGCTGAAACGGCGTCCACCAATAGCATCAATCTCATCCATAAATATGATGCATGGCTTCAAAATCGAGAGCATAGTTAGTCATGAAGACCAAAAATTCACATGTGGTATGCCCGCATGCTACATTTTGGTAAACATAAAGGGTATAAGCATTATGCAGCAGTACATACTTGGTGATCACGGGCATAACTAAACATTTCTCTGATCAACCTTGCACTCTCACCAATGTACTTATCAATAATGGCACTTGAGACAACCTGCAACATACATTCTTTTAAGAATTTATTAACAATATAAGATGTGATCTATGTAAGAAATTTTTGCTTATACTTGCCTTCAAGAAGTTGGCATCTATGTTGCTAGCAATAGCTCTGGCCAACAATGTCTTGCCGGTTCCAGGAGGCCCATATAGAAGTACACCCTATAAACATTAAGGGAAAAGAAAAGGGCAATTTAGATGATAGGATGCAACGATGTTCAAACCACTTATCCTTCTGAAAAGAGATCATTACCTTTGGTGGTTTGATACCAACTCTAAGGAAAAGTTCAGGATTCATTAAAGGCAATTCGATAGATTCTCTCAGCTCTCGGATTTGATCTCCCAATCCACCAACAGCAGAATAACTAACATTACCAGGATCCTCATGAAGCATATTATAGACAACGGGATCAACCTATAAATAAAATGACAAATCAGACACAGTGGAATAGCACTGTATGCACGTTATACATCAAAGCTCAACTATACTAGTATACCTCACGAGGAAGAGCTCGCATAATTGTGAGTGTTGTCATATCAAGAACTACCCTGGTGCCTGATGTGAGTTTTTCTTTGTCCACTTTATTACGGCACCCAACCACATATCTTGGGCCACTGCTAGCTTTGACAATTACTAAAATAGCAAAGTAACATTAACGTCAATTCTCTTCGATAGCCAGATAACACGGAAGGCTAGAACTCGAGCAAGATAGCACTAGTGAATTCCATAATATGATATCAATGAACTTTTCTACAGACAACCAAGTCATAATTTACTTATACAATTAACCATGTGGAAAAAAAATCATGCAATTCAAGGAGCCTTTGTTGCTAATTTGAGGCCAGAAGTCAATACCCAATATTAGTGACTCTACCATCTCAGGATCTCTTGCAGACAGATGAATACATTGGTAGATAGCATGTAACATGAACGGCCAGATTCTACAATGTATAGTATTTTGAAAACATAAACAGAAAATGAAGAGTCAATAAAAATCTTACAGCGTTCATTATCCAAAGGCCTTAGAACTTCTCCTATGATCTGTCCAACGCTTTGGAGGGACTTCAAATCATCCTCTGTCTTGGCATATTCCTTCTTAGTTGTTCGTAGACTTTCCCTTGCTATACAAATCATATACTCCCGTTAATTATCAGAAACACAAATCCCAACTCAGCAAGCTACATCAGTTCAATCTTACTATTTAGATTCTTTAGTATTAACTTTTAATCTACCATTAAGATGAAAAGGAGCAAAGTTGCAGCTCAATTCTGACATTGCATAAGAAAAAGCTCGAAGTACACATCCAATGGTAAAAAGAAAATGAACAAACATTCCTACTTCTCCTTAATCAACCTCCAAGATTCCATATCCAAGTAGCTATGACAGGAGCAAAACAAAGTTATTGTCTTAGTGTTCAAAATACTGTGAAATATATAGGCATATCTAAAACTTAGCTCATCAATCCTTAGTGTTACCAATTCGAAAGTTTAAGCTCAGAATTATAGCTTATCTCAGTATTGCAAAATCAAAAAATTGAGCTCAAAATTTTAGCATCTTCAACCCAATCAGTTCTGTTCTGCAAAAAGCTGAAAAAATACAACTTTCCAGTGGATTCTCGAGAAACAGATACACATCGGACCGGGCAACTACAAATAACCGATAATAATGAAGTAAATCTAAACTCAATTGCAAGACCTAGGGTTAAAGAAAGCAATTACCAGATCGAACACGGCCTTCGAGTTCTTTGTGACTGAGAAGCTTTTTCCGGTAATCGGCTACTGCAAGTTTACGGCGAGCTGCATCATCGTTCTCGGTAGACATTGCCGGTTCGAATTCGGATGTTTCTGTGATTTCTTGGAGAAGAGTTTACCGAGTTATTCTCCAACTGAGTCTGGAATTGAACTGAATTTGGTCAGCTGGCTAATAAGAGAAGAGTGGTTTTGTTATGGGCCAGTATATATTGGGCCAGTGAGATGAGGCCCAAGTGACTTGTCTTTCTTAAAAATTAAAAAAAAAACTTTTTTTTTTTTGGTATAAAATATTTTCTTGTAAAAGAAGGTCACAAAAAGGACACAATAGGACCCACTGACCCAGGCTAGCTAATCAAGCAAGAAAAAGAAAGTAACAAACAAGGACATCTAATCAAATGGAAAATTGGTACAGCTTATTTTATCTTTGTACGTCGAATCTTGATGTTTCTGGATGATTTGTGGCACGAAAAGGTGCTCATTTGTGTGTCCCCAAAAATAACCGAGCTTCGCGCAGACCAGATTGAGTAGACTGTTTCCGCAAACGCATGTTTGAAAGTGAGTGATCGCGCCTCTTGTCCTTTCATTGCACCGATAGCCCAATGTACTTCCAAATTCCATGGTAGCAGGTCGTGTTCACAACCTAGAAGTATTAACACTTGTTTACCTGAAAACTTGTTGATGGGCATTGAAATACTAAATGTTGGATTGATTTGTGGGAGAAACAAAAGCAATATTCGTTTGATATTGAATTCCTTTCGTACCAATCGGTGTGTATTGCTCCATCTCTGGTACATGCCTAACCAAATAATGAACATTGTTCGTGTGTTTGCCTAATTCGAATATAAAATGTTCCTCCAAGCCACCTTGAGTTTTTTACATTTCCCATCTAATATTGCAGTATGCGCGGTCGATGGAGAATTCATTAATTCGTTATGCGATAATATAATACTATAAGATTAATTGAAGCCAAATTGTAATTTCAAGTCATCTAAGGATACATAGTTACATACATTATCATGGTTTTAAGAAGGAAACCAAATGAAACATATGAACAAAAGTACTATTGAATATTGATACCTCTTCTTTAAAATTAATTTAACTCTACCTTTTACGTATTGGGAGACGTGAATCATTTTCAAACACACAACAACCATACTATTTCACATCATCAATAATTTCCAAAATGGGGCTACAAAATGCTATTTCCACACCACATTTATTCCATCTCTATCCACTTTGTACTCCAATCACATTGGCCATTGCTAAAATTGAAGTCGGACATCTTTGCAAACCCACCAAAATTCCCTCTGATGATACGTCCTGACAATAGCCAAATTGGCCTGGCAATAGGATAAATAAACGGCCCGCTTTAAATTGCTCACACTTCTTCAGTCTTCACTCACACAGTCGCAGCACTCTATTTCTCTCTCATCCAGCATTCTCTCTCTCACGCTTCTCCTGCAAGCTTCCCGTCAATCGGCTGGCCATCCCCGGAAAAATGTAAGCCTGCATTTGTGTTCTGTTTCTCTGTCCGATTCCGATTTTTCATCTCCGATTTTTAGCTGAAATGGTGGTTTATGCATGCATGAAGGGTTTGTTTGTGTTTAAGAAGGTGACCATTTGCTTTTGTTTCAGCTGTTTCAGCTGTTTCAGCTCCAGAAAGGAATGAGGGAGAGTGGATCCGTGAAAATAACTAGGGATAGATATCAACAAGGTATACTTCTTCTATGTATCTGTTTTCTCCAGCTTTTTGTTTATTTTGTGATTGATTTTGAAAGGTGAAATGGATTTTTGTTGTGTTTTTTTGTTTGCTTGTAAAAGTGAATGTTGTTTGATCTGATTTCATTTGAACTTGATCAGAGTTTGTATAAGGCTTGGAGGTGTCAATTTTGAGTCGAATTTTGTAAAAGTTGTGCTGATCAAAAAATGCCCTGAGATTTGATAAATCGAGAGAAATGTTAACAGTTACGAATAGAAAGCAATCTTTTAGCTAAGGATTTTGGAAGGTATACTTCTATGTATCTGTTTTCTGCTGGTTTTGTTTATTTTGTGATTGGATTTTGGAAGGTGAAAATGGATTGTTCGCTGCTTGTTTGTAAAAGTGACTTTTCGTGTCTTTTGTGTTTACTCGTCTATGTTAGGTTTATTTGATTTGATTTCGGTTTAACCTGATCAGAGTTTTGGTCCTTTTGGAGAGTTTGGAGGTGTGAATTTTAAGTTGGATTTTATGAAACTTGTGCTGACAAATGGCTTGAGATTTGGTAAATTGAGGGAAATGCTAACATTTGCGAATAGAAAGCAACCATTTAGCTATGGATTGGTTGTTTTATGTGTACTCGTTTTAGCTTGATCAGAGTTTTATAGATCTGGATGTGTGTCCGACCTGTCACTTTTGAGGCCCTTTTCTTATGATGTTTGAAAGATTTTATGCAGCTGAGTGGCGCGAAATCATAACTGCGCATAATGCCAACTAAAGTAGAAACTAAATATTTGAAGTGACCGTCCATTCATTGATCAGTTTGGATCATTTGGCTTTGAATTCCGAGGAGTGAATTCAATTGTGCGCGTGTAGTCAAATTAATGTCATTAAATTGTTAGATGTATGCGAAACAATTGCTAGTGGAAAGGAAATTAATCACATTAAAGATGGTTAGTCATTTGTAGATTGGTTCAGAGTGATCTGGTCTTATACTACATTGGTTGATTGGTTGGTTGGTTGATTGATTGAACAAATGATTCATGCCATTTACTTCAGTTAGAGCTAACCTGGAAATAAATTTGTTAGAACAGATTTGTAGAGCTTATGTAGTCTAACATGAACATGAAGTAAGGTTTGGAATGTCAATATTATAGTAAACCTGCTTGCTATTTGATGAGTAAGAGTTTATTTCATGTTCTATCTGATTGTTTGTTGAAATGAATGCGCTTCCATTATATTTCAGTATGCATAATTGGTCTGTACGTCATTCTGCAGAAGAAAACTCAGAATCGAAGAAAAGAAAAGTATTTAATGGACTGAGCAGTTCTAATGACACCTCCAGTTCTTGGCTCTCAGAACAAGGTCGAAGCTACTACTCCCACTCACTAAGCTTCAAACTATCATCATTAAACGGCAACTATCTCAATGAGGATGAATATGGAAGTTTAGCTAAAGAAATCCAAGCTCTGATCAATCGCAGGAATCAGATGAGAGATCGTCTGTGTGCGCAGGACCCAAGATTTCCACCATTATTTTTGGCGTTGGAAAATGGAGTGGCATCAGGGAGTACTAGACCATCTAATGATGAGCAAGATGAAAATACTGTGGCCAATCCTGTTATTATAATTGACTCAGATGATGATGAGGATAATGTAGTGAGTGAGAATTGCTCTGATCCCTCTCCCGGAATAATTCCGGAGAAGCCTTTTAGCAATCTTCTCGAGGAGGATTTGGCGGCCGCGAACACTAAAAATGACAACTCTATGCCTCCTGTTGTGACAGTAAATAGCGAACCAAGCAATATCCCCTTGAAGGACTCTGCGGCATGTGAAAACAGTAGACCTCCTCACCACGACAAGAAGTTGGCAAAGCCTTCGAGAGATCTTTCCGTGAAACAAGTTGAGGTATCATTTAGAATTATCCATATATGAAGCTATATTCACTTATCTTTCACTACTACGTGTGAAGAGGAAAACTAACTGTACAACTGAGCTTTCTGCTGAATTAGCACTGTGCAATTTATGGCTGTATTACAGTGCAGGTATTCAAGATGAATGAGTACATTTTTTTCCCACTGTTAAATGGTTTGATTTTTATAAGATGCTCAATCAAACTTAGAAAGGAAACATATAATACAATTTGCTCAGGCTCTTCAGCTGAATAGTTTAATACCTGTACAGGAAACATGCCCAGATCATAGCAAAAGTCCTGCAGAAGTCGATGCTTCTGTTGCTTTAAAATATGATAGCGCAGAAGATAAAGGTGTATACGTTGGGACAGATGAGGAAAGTGGTGAAGTGTCTGGTACAAAGTCAGACGGTCTGGATGACATTTGGGGTGAGATGAATATGGCGCTTGAGAGTACAAAGGTATCTTAATATTTCCTTTTTCATCACTAGTTTATAAATATTTGAAGAGGCCTTGTGTTGAATCATAATCCTTATTGTAGTCAGGCATCATAGATCAGTTTTTTTCTTTTCTTTTCTTTCTCCTGTTGGTATAGGGTCCCGTTGAAGATGCTTTCTTTGATGACGGCGGAGGTGGGAGTGTTGACTGTGATCATCTTTTCGTAGTGAAAGATGATATAGGTGAATATTGTCGAATTTGTGGATTTGTCAGGAGAGGAATTGAAAGAATCATCGAGTATAATTTCTCTAAGGTAAATGTGTTTCAGTTCTATGAAGATTATTTTTGGATTTCAGGTATTTCGATTTTCTTGCACTCATCATGTAACGCAATGGTACTCCGTACTACATCAAAATTCAGGCTAATAGGAGTACACGAACTTACGCAAATGAAGAATGCGCAAACTATAGAGAGCTGAATCAAAGAGATCATGTTTCTTTAAAAAGACAGAGTGATGATCTTTATGTTGGTGAGATTACCCCGCATCCTCGTCACGGGGAGGTGATGAAGCCACATCAAGTTGAGGGGTTCAAATTTCTCGAAAGCAATCTTATAACAGATAATCCAGGAGGTTGCATTATGGCACATGCTCCTGGTTCTGGAAAGACATTTATGATAATCAGTTTCCTACAAAGTTTCATGGCAAAATATCCAACAGCAAGACCTCTTGTTGTGCTGCCGAAGGGCCTTTTAGGCATCTGGAGGACGGAATTCAAGAGATGGCAAGTTGAAGACATACCTCTGTATGACTTCTACTCGGCTAAAGCAGATAATCGTATTCAGCAGCGTGATGTTCTACTGAAATGGGTTAAAGAACGGAGCATATTGTTTTTAGGTTACTCCCAATTCACAACAATAATGCGTGACGATAATGAAGTTAATGCTGCATGCCAAGAATATTTGTTGAAAGTCCCCACAATTCTTATATTAGATGAAGGCCACACCCCTCGTAACAAAGAAACTGATATCTTGAACTCACTTACTAGGATCGTAACACCACGAAAGGTGGTCCTGTCAGGAACTCTGTATCAGAATCATGTTGGAGAAGTTTTTAACATTTTGAATCTTGTTCGTCCAAAGTTCCTGAGAATGGATACTTCGAAAGCGTTAAAAAAGCGTATGTTGAGCAGTATGGAGATTACAGGGAAAAGGAGCTTGAGCAAAAATGACGGAGAGTTCTATGAGTTGATTGAGCATGCTCTTGCAAAAGATGAAAACCATAAACGGAGAATGACAGTGATAAAAGATCTGAGGGAAATGACAAGACATGTCTTGCACTATTACAAGGGTGATAGTCTGGGTGAACTCCCTGGTCTGGTGGATTTTTCTGTTTTTCTTCGTCTCAGTGAGAAGCAAGAAGCAGGATTGGAAGCAGTGATGAAGGCCTCGAACAATAAGTTCATACAAACTGCGAAAGCTTCTCCTATTTACCTGCATCCATTGTTGAAAGATAAGTCCTCGGAAATTCCATATGCAGATATCGATGTGTTGTTGCAGAATTTTAATGTTAGGGAAGGCGCAAAAGCTAATTTCTATCTCAATCTTCTCAAATTTTGTGCATCTAGTGGTGAGAAGCTACTAGTGTTTAGCCAGAACAAAATGCCCCTGAGATTTTTGGTGAGAATGACCTCTAAGTTGATGGGTTACACTCTTGGGCGAGAGATGTTCATAATCACAGGGGATACAGCACCTTTGGAACGGGACTCTTCAATGGCTAAATTTAACAACTCTTCTGAGGCTCGAGTGTTCTTTGGTTCTATTAAAGCATGTGGTGAAGGCATCTCTCTAGTTGGGGCTTCACGCATTATCATGCTCGACATTCATTTAAATCCTTCCGTGACTCGACAAGCTTTGGGTAGAGCATTTAGACCTGGTCAGGTTAGGAAGGTGTACACCTACAGACTGGTTGCTTCTGGATCAATAGAAGAAGAGGATCATGCTATATGTTGTAGGAAGGAGTCCATAGCCAAACTCTGGTTTGAGTGGGATCATCAGTCAAGCGGTCCATATAAACCTGAGGTGGAGGAAGTGAATGTTAAAGAGTGTGATGACGACTTTCTTGAAACCACACGATCCAATGAAGATGTTGTCAGTCTCTACAAGAGGTAAACAAACTAGTCTCGAGTTCATATGATCTAGTTTTAGTTTCACTTTTGACTGTTCTTTTAAGATCTTTCTGATTCTTTTTAGGTAAAAGTTAGATTGGTTGCCATGTTTGCTCTTGCTGTGGATATGAAGCTTCTCTGTTGGTTCATTGCTGTTGTTAACAATTCTGGATTTTGGCCTATTTGGGAGATAGATCCAGCAGGAGGTACTCTAGTGACTAATTATTATACACAATCAATGCTTTTGTGAAATGAGATTCATACCATGATACTGGTAGTCTGGTACCATTAAAATCGTTCAATTAATTACAGAAACGTGTTACATTGTGAATTCGTAACTGCAGTCTGCAGATTTGTTATTGGCTTATCTGATTTATTGTTGTAAATTCATGTCTAGCCATAATCATGCATTTTGTTACTGATGGCTTCTGATGTTCTTCGAGTTCGCTTATGCATCATTTTAGATCGGATACATCATGTCCCTTAGGAGATGAGTACAACTGGTATAATAATCTACAATGCAGATGAGTAGATGTATAGAATGCTCATAAATGGATCTCTCCTATATCGTCTTTGACGCTCTCTTCAAGCGCATCTTTTGCGCAGTCAAGAGCTAAACATATCATGTGTTAACACTTACCAGATTGTCCATAAACGACATTCAGAACCACCAAATCAACAGAAGTAAACTTTCTTTGGCATAGCATTCATTATGCAGATGTTCTTCGAGTTTGATTGTGCATCATTTTAGCTTTGATACATCATGTGATCATGTCCCTTACGAGATGAGTACAAAATGGTATAATAATCTACAATACAGATGCGTAGATGTATAGAATGCTCATATTTAGATCTCTCCTATATCGTCTTCAACGCTCTCTTCAAGCACACGTTTGCGTAGTCAAGAGCTAAACATATCATGTGGAAACAAACACTTCCAAGACTGTCCATAAACGACATTCGCAACGAACCACCAAATCAACAGAAGTAATCTTTGTTTGGCATAGCATTCATTATGGAAAAACTCCAGAGAGAATCCCAACTATGATTGCAAATGAAAGCAACAAAACAGATGCTTTTCTGATATATCTAAAGCATTCTCTTATTCCTCCTATACCCATCAAAATCTCAATGTTTTAACCCACATTATACTATCTTTACAAATATACTTCCTGTCCAACCAATCTTTCCTATAATACAATCACAAATCTTCTTATAGACAAATAACTATAGTTTCTTGCCTTTTAACTCAACAAGAGGTTCGTTCTTTAATCTTTCATAGAACTATAGAAGTCCCGTAAGCTAAAACCTTGTTCTGTACCGTCTGCCATGGTTAAGGCACCACCTTCTCCCTGCTGCAATCCCAACGTGAGCGAAACTCCACCGCCATTTCCGAATCTTTCCAGCTCTGACATGTGGTACATAAATCTATCACTTTGAGGATCTGCATTCAGAAGATTCTGGAAACTTGGATTGGTATCTGGTCCCATCATTTCTATGTTGGGCGCCTGGTCGCAGTTTAACTGAAATGGCTGCCCCGTGGGAGTTGTATTGTGTTGAATATCTTCTGCTTGTTCTTCAGGTGGTCTTGTGTCGGTGGTCTTTGCTGGTCTTGGTGTGGTTGTTTCCGATGATGAGTTGGATTCTACTTCCGCATCCCCAGCTTCTTCTTTGTACATTTCTTCGACCATTGGCTTCCAGAGACGGACTCGTGCATTTATGAACCAGTTGGACACCTGAGCAAGCCACAGTTTAGATAAAACTATATGTAAGGGTGGCTACATGTTCTTTTTTCAAGTTTAGCCAACCGTTATTCGAAACTATGTAAACAGAATCAACAAAGTGAAGTTTTTAGAAGTTACAATCAGTAAATTGTAAACAAAATTTTCAGTGATTCTGCTCAGAGCCTTTATAACCAGTTCATAATGATGATTCACAAACTCATACTTAAAATGCTTAGAGCAGAAAGTGAACAAGGTCAGTTAAGGATGCCTCATCCAATGTATGTTCAAAATTGGTAACAGAATATTATCTTACCTGACTTCTTGTTAAGCCGGTCTGCCTTGCTAGCATGATCTTATCCGAATCCTTCGGGTATCTACAGAATGGAACCACAATACAGTACATTAATAATGCTGCAAGGTACGAAAAGAAGAAAAAACAAAGTCAAGAGACAAGAGTGTCTAACGGGTGGAGAAAATGCTCGAAAAGCCAAGCTCTTAAGATCGACACAGATGATTCGGGAAGTCCCCTCTGTGGCCTCCATGCATGCTGTTGCATCATACCAAGCTGCTGGAGGGCCCTCTGCTGCCTCAGCTGCTGATCAACGAAACGCAGTCGAGATATTCCGACTCCCTTCTCGTTCAGAGAAGAATCTTCTTCCCCAAGACCCTTTCTTGCGACGTGAATCTGGCCGTTTATTGCATCACGCAAGCAACGAAAGTGGCGGGAGATAGTTTGAAGGGTGAGCGTCGTGTATGGTTTGGCTGATCCAGTTCCTGCTACTGTGTCAAATGAGGACACTATTATCTGCATTTGATGGTAGTACTGCCGGTATCGCCTGTCAACCTGTAAAATGAACCAATATTAGAGAAAGACTGAATCCTGCATAGAGATTGACTTATGATGCACTAGGTCCTCTTTCGAAAGATGGTACAGTTCGCCCTCTAACAAGGCCTCGTGAAACGAGTATCCACGTTTCAGGTTAACTATTTTAGTATCGAGTCCCTGTAATCACCAGATCCATATATTGGTCTAGCTGAACAGATTTGCTAATCAAAAACCAACAATATCCCTCACATTTGCTTGTTACACATTTGAAACAATTCGACACATATACCTTCTTCCTTCTATAATTCAAAAACCCAAACACAGTCAAAACCATTATAAAACCATGAATTTCATTACACCAGAACTCACAATCCTCAGTCGAATATGAACTAATATGAATCCAAACACTTCGTACCAACCAGCTGACCACTGACATATGGTGTCTCTATTACTAGTACTACCATAAATGAGCCAGAATTTAAATGCAAATCACACGATTTTACCAGCCAAGTCATGCAACCATTTGGCTATCAACAAATGAAGTGCAGAAAGATCATGATATACTGCACCAAACATAATAAATTGCACTTGTGACATATAAAGATATCAACAGATTATCTTACCTCATCCAACATGGACACAAGTTTGGACACTTTATTCTGTAATTCCTGCTTCTCCGTAACTGGCAGTTCCTTTTTACTCGATTCAGCTGGGGTCGAAGTTTCACCTGAAGGATCTGATGCTCCATCGACTTTCGTCGACTCTTTCTTAACACTTTGCTCCGTGATAGCTTTCTTTACATTTACAACTTCATCAAGCAGTTCTTGAGCTGCTTTCAAGTACTTGGGATTTGGGACGGCTCTTGAAACACCTGTCACGCCATATGGAGACACATCCACTTTCCTTGAATCCACATTGCTTACGGGGACACTGGACAGCATGTAATCGTTATCCCTCGATTGCTTAGTTTGGAAACTACCTTCATCTTCAAATGAGAAATTCGTGTTCTGAAACTGGAGAGGCGATAATGGTACATGTGTACCGAGACTAAGGGACAATCCTTGACTTGGAACACATTGAAGAACATCAGAAGGCCCTGGATTCATCAGTAGCATCTCATTTCTACTAAAGTCAGGCTCTACGGTCCTTTGGCCTCCGAAATTTAACAGAACTTGTGATGTACCAGAATCTGAGGCTCCAGGGGGCTCCATATCCATGTAGTTGGTTTGTCTTTGGGAATTCACGGCCAATGCGTCTGAGTATGATCCTGATGTGGAAGAGAAGTTCATGTACATCGTGCTGCTCGTTGGAAGAGCCCGGGATTCCGATGAAGCCGGATAATGATCCCTCACATAGAGCATTGGGGCTGCATCTGTTTGATTGTTCGATGATGTAAAGTACGTAGCCATATGCTTATCCAGGAATCTGAATCTTCAAGAAATTCTGGGAATCCCAAAGAGAAAGAGAACCATATGTTACACAACAATGATGTTGAGTGAGAAAGAAATCATACTATACAAAACCCAACCACCTCAATTAACCAAGCAAAACAAGCAGACAAAAGCAAAAGTAATCCATCCAAAGCTTTTGACTTGATAGATTCATGAACTTAATGTCAAGAAAAAGTTACCCACAACAGAAAAGGAGAACAATAGTGCAGAAAAGTTCTTTTTCTTCACACTTGTTAATGAAAATACAAAGAGGAGATAAAACAAAACCCAGAAGGAAAGCAGAAAAACCTGGGATTTTGAAAGGAGAATGGACATCAATCAAGCTCAAGGATGACAAAAAATTGACAGATAAAGATACAAAATGCAATCAAGATAGCAACCTGCAAGAAAACAATTGAATAAGATATCCCCTTAACACATCCAACCATAATTCAAGAATAAGGATAATGAGAAAATTACTGTATTTAAAACTCAGAATCACAAGTCAAGACTAAAATATACAAACCTGAATTTCAGTAAGAATTGTGTGGCTTCTGGGAAACACAAACGTCTTGATCCACATAAACAATCTTTGCTTGAATCAGACAAACTGATCCCAATACTCCAACACACACTCACTCTCACTGAATTTACAGTATCCAAACCAAAATCAAGAAACAAGTCAACTGTTCCCTTCCCCTCTGGTTTTGCTTCTTCCTGCAGTAGATTTTCAGCTGCAGAAAGTTGAGAAGAGAAGAAAAAATTATGACCTCTTTTAACATCAACTCATCATCATCAGTTCATAAACTCTTTCTATCTATTCCCACGTGAGACATACACACACATATAAATAAAAAGTCTCTTTCTTCTTTCCACTTTTCCTATGTATCTTACAATTGATAGACACCTCAAAAAAAAAAAGAATTTCTTTTTCTTTTTCCCTTTTCACAAAATGATTTCAATTTCAAGAAAAAGAAAACCCACAAAATAAACTTGCTACTATAAATCTACAATCCTTCCATGGCTCACTTTTCTTGCCCCTGCTTGTATTTTCTTGAAAAACAGAAAGAATGGACTTTTACAGAAAGATAGCCTATATCAATCTATCTATCTAATCTAATTATAATAATAAGGTGCTGGTGTAGTTACTGTTTGTTGCTTGACTTGATTGATTCTTTGCTGTTGCTGATGGTGTTTGGTTACTGAGTGCCAATCTCTAACCACCAGTTGGTAGACCTAAACTAAACCCTCTCTTAAACCTCTTCTTGTTTCTCTCTCTAAAAGCTTTCATATTTGCTTAAGCATTCATGGAAATGGAAGGTATGTGTAATGTGTTGCTGCAATATCAACCATATGATACTTTTCTTTATTCTTTGGTTTAATAATTATTTATATTATATTTGGTTGAATATTTATTGTAATGGTTAGCAAAAGTCTTATCTTTTATTGAATAATTTTTCTCTTTCTCATTTTTTTTTGGTTTTGTATTTGACAAAAAAGTTTTGCACCAATAAGGGTGCCCATGTCACTAATATTTTTGTCTTTGGCATGCACCTACTTTTGGGATTTTGCCCAAAGTCCTTTTTGTTCCGAATCACTATTAATTTTGTCCCGACCTGATCAATCACGTGATCAAAATAAGTTCGTAGGACTACAATAAGTATATTTGATTAATATTAATAAGTTAAATAGTGTGAATGATTCAAAAAAATCACTGATCGAACTTTTGTTTATTATCTACCAGTGAACTTATCATTTTTTTTTTTAATCAAATAGAGTACGAAATTCATATTCTAGCTATAAAATATCTGATTTATACTGTGTATATTATGTATCGTATAAAATTATTTAATAAAAAAACTACTATATTTATAAGGAAAAAGTGTAACAACATGAAGAGTCAAAACCTTGTGATAGTATACAATTATATCTCCATAAAATGGAGCCAACTTTTCATTGATAAGGATATATTCGTTTTAACTTAAATTCAGATCTATTCATTTCAGTTCAGATTAATTTAGATTTAGTCAGTTCAAATTTATATTTTACTACAAATTCATTCAGTTCAGTTTCGAAATCTTCAATTAAAAGGAACAGAGTATAAAAAATAAAAAAAAAAAGCAAAACAAAATGGGAAAACTAGTGTACTATTATTTAAGTTTACTGCACCCCTATAGGCTATAACACCATTTAATTGATGATGCATGTGCATTAAGAAACTTCCACAAAATAATTGCAGATTAGGCCAAACTTTAGAAGAAAGTCGTGATTAAGCTTGAAAAGTTCGCCATGCGTCAACTATCCACGTAAAAAGTTTTTCATCAAGGGCCTAGATGTAATTATGTAAAGTTTATGGAGCATTTCTTTATTAGTAACTTGTTTTAATCAATCAATCACCAAATATCTAGAACAAGAACTATACAACGGTTGTCTACTTCACGCGGATCTTGAACTTAGGTCATACCATCCGTTTATGCTTTAGCTAACCACCTCAATTTGCTTGAAGTTTAAACAAAAACGATACGAGAATCTATTTTCTGAACGACGTAAGTGCTAGACTTGATTCATTTACAAGTTTTGAACCCGTACTGTTTCTCATTCGATAATATCAAAACAAT
>JAYMSL010000568.1:0-22993 GCA_036897195.1 Plantago coronopus
GCGCGGCTTCCGCCCACAACACACACGTTTTCTCTCCAAGCGTGCACTCCGCACTACCCGAACTTGTGACCGAGCTTAACGTGATGTCGCATTGATCTCTAGTCAATCTCATTACGACTAAAATGAATTGATGACACTAAAATCACCAACATAAGTTGCGAGTAGGGGGTTAGGGGTTAACATGTTGAATACTTGCATGCATATTTAAGTGTTTATTAATTTATTTAATAGTTTGTAATTTGTAATAGTCCATCTCTAATTTTTAGGGTGAAAAAAATGAATTCTTTATCCTTCCTCCAAGACATACAATTATGCAGATTATGTTTCCGTAATGTCTCATTCAGCACCAATTGATAGTGGTGCCAGTGTACATGGAAGGGTATGGGCCAGTAATTTATGAAAATATAAATCCTTATAATAAAAACAACCCTAAAAAATGCAGCTTAGTTTTTTTTTAAGAGTCAAAAGTGACTCGAACCCCCGACCTATTAGTTGGAGGGGAAGCGTCTTACCAACTGAGCTGCGCTTCGTTGTCAAAAAATGCAGTTAGTTGGTAACATAAGACGTTCCCTCTCAATTAATAATTGGTTTGGAATTCGAGTCGCCACATGAATAAATGAGAAAACATTATTTATGATCGCTTTACTGGTTAAAAAAGAAAAAGAAAAGGAAAAATGAATGATTAAGTAAATCATGTGGTGTAAATATACATGCATGATTAATCTCTCGACTAATTTGTGTACAACGATGTTCAAAACTAAAACTAAACGGGAACAACATATGGTACTTGATTGTCAGTTTTACGACAACTCAAATAGTAAATTAGCCAATTTACTTTAACAAATTTTACTTTTAACCCACACTTATAAATATTCTTATAAAAATCCCCTTTACCAAAAAAAAGAGGAAGCTTAAAAGTTCAAATTCTATTGACGAACCAAAATTATGCCATTTGAGGTCAAACTCACAACCCCGCAATGTCGACTACTTGAGGTGAAACTCACAGTTCCGTCATGCCTTTTTCATTCCACAAACTTATTTATTATCGATCAAGAACCGTTATTTTTAGACAATTCACAATTCTCCGCGCTCTAGATGCATAATGTTTTCATTTGTGCAACTTAAATTAGAAATGGGTATGTTTGCTATTACCCTCCCCAAGTTTTAAGCTCATTAGATTCTAAGTTAAACCTTTGTAAATAACAATAAAAATCTAAACATCAAGGGACTAAATTGCATTATAGTTGAAACATATAGGGGCCAAACAAGACATTAACTTTATTACCAGTCAAACCGCCTAAAATTTAAAACTCTAGAACCCAAATCGCAACATATGCAAACTTATGGGCTAAAATAGAAAGAAAATCAAAATTTACCCAAGAAAATCAAAATTGCATTTCGAATTCTCGCCGGTTCCCTAGCTCGCTATCACTGTCCGTCCTTCTACCGGGCAAACCAGCAAAACAGAGAAGAAGCCAAACATGAGGTTCAGCGTCGACGCATCGGAAACTGAGTTCGTCCAGTCTCCTTCACCCTCGACTTCCACTCCCTCAGCTGAGCTCGAATGGCTCCCTCTCCAGAACCACCCTCTCTTCGTCCCTACAACCGTTTCCCCCGCCGGGAAAACGCCTCCCAGTTTAATGGCATGGGATGGAGCTTCTCGACTCTACGTCTGGGATTCTAACAAACGCTGCCTCCACCGGATCTCCCTCCGCTTGGGTGAACCCGACCCGACCTCCATTCTCGCCGCTTCGCCTTCAAAGGTCAGCTTCTATTTCCTCAGGAATTCTGGTTTTCAATTTAGGTTTATCAGTATGCATTGGCATTTGTTTTATGGTTCTGTCAGTTAGGGTTTAGAAGGGGTTTATGAAGATTGTACTATTAGGGCGAGGGATTAGTAATGGTTACTTGATTTTATGCAAATGTAATTGAATTGAGGCTGGATATTTGTGAGATTATTTTGCTTGCAATTTTTTTACTATGTTGTACAGTTTATTTAGCTTGGCTACATGTGGATTTTTTTTTAATTATAGGTGTTGAAGGCAGATGCATCATTGAATTTCGAGGTTAATAAGATTTCCATAAACAGAAATGGATCAGCATTGCTTCTTGCTGGGTCGGGAGGCCTGTGTGTGATGTACCTTTATGGACGACCTTCGACTGGGGAGAACGGTATCATTTGTCGGTATGTTCAAATGCTAATACAGCTATTCAACTGCATTCATGTGCATGAAACTGCAGTTTGTCATTTTTGAATTGTTGAAGATGTGCCTAGTTATGTTAAGTCTCTTCCATAGAACTTCTAAATGTCGGTAGTATTTTTTGTTTTGTTTTGGCAACTGTTCAGTTAGACTTTAACCATTTCCATAAGTAGCAAGCTAAACTATGTCGTGAGAGCAGATAATATTTATTGCTTTGAATTTGAGGCTATTTCATGATATTTCGTTGCCGATCGCCGTATTGGTTTACCTGAGTTCCCAACTGTTTCGCAGAATGACTTCTCCGGCTAATATGAACTAGAACTATTTTGCAGGACTGTTTCAATTGGTTCTAAAATTTACTTCAACCAGGACAACTTTATAAGCATTTTGCAAATCTCATGGCATCCTTACAGTGAATTTCACTTGGGCATCCTATCCTCTGATTCCGTTTTCAGGTATGGCTTCTCTTTTCCACAGTTTTGTTGGTGCAAATCTATTTTTCATGAGTTTGTGGGATTCATCCATGGTAGGTTGGAATAAGTATGTCCTAGTCTGAACGCTGAATTTATGAGGTTTACCTGCCAAGAGGTTATCTTCTCTTTGTCATTGCAATTAAAGCTGTTTTGAGGGTTCAAGAGTAGGGCAAGTAATTTAAGATTTTGCTTCTGCATTTGTATAATGTGACTTCAAGAAGAATATTTGAAGCAAGTTTACTTATATACTTGTGCAGCTTCATCTTGTATGTCTATAATATCTTAATGAAAGGATTCATCATGTTTGAGCAATAGCTTCCTGTGCCGTAGACCCTTAATATGTTGTAAATATATTATTGACTGTACACAAACTTACATGGTGTCACTTTAATCGTATTTACAGAATATTTGATTTGTCTACATCTATTGGTCAAGCCGAGCAAGAGTACTATTTACAGCCTGTTGAACCTGGTATTTCTGTTAAGGCTGCAGCTATATGCCCAGTCGATTTCGCTTTTGGTAAAGATCATTTGTGGGATAAATTCAGTGTAAGTGACTACAGCTCCATACTAATTTTGTATGTTTAATAAGTATGCATCCTGTTTATTCTGGACTAGTACGACTGGTTCTTTTTTTTTCAATTTATGTAGAACCTGTGCCATTGGTGCATTATATGGCTTTTCAGCATTCCATTTCTTTATGATTAACAACTTAACATTCACAAATATGTTAAAACAGTACTTGTTCAGAGAGAGACATGTTAATAGGAGACAAAATTTTCAAGTTTCAATACTCTTTATATTACCAACTACATACTAGTTTATCATTTTCTAAGTCACAACTCTTCTTCATTGCTTGGCCGTCATTGTTCATATTATTGGTTCTTCTGTTCATTTGGTTTGTGGATTTGTCAAAAGTAAAATAATACTACTCCTAGGTTTTCCATCTTAAGGGCAGGGTGAGTCGAAATGTCAGCTACTCTAGCTTAGTTATTGACAACTAAATTCAGATAAAACCATGAATTGATGAGGGTTGGAATATGTGTGTCTAAACGTTTTACCGCTTTGGCTTGCATGATTAACACTGCATACTCGATATACTTGAAGTATGTTCCATTTTGAGCTGATGGTCCTATTCATCTGCAGGTTTTTATATTGTTTAGCGATGGGTCAATCTACATCATTTGCCCAGTTGTCCCATTCGGAAGGTACATTCTTCCGTACTTTTCATTTCCTGTTCTGGTCTCTTGGATATTTTCAAATTATTTATAATTATATAGAATCATTGCAAGGCTGCTGATAAATTCTTGAGTACTGGCACTGTTACTTATTTCTTATAGTCCGGAGTCCGGACTGCTAAGACATTAAATTCCAGTAAAAATAAAGTGCATCTTTTCAAGTTGTTCGTATGTTTGGTTGCTAAACTAGTTTTGATACAATAACTTTATCCCAAGGTTACTTTCTGTTTTCTCTGTTTTTTAGCTTGATATTTTGTGTATCTAATTCTCTTGTTCATGCCTGTGAACAGTGTACATAAATGGGAGTCCATTTTGGAAATGTATAACGATGCTCATACATTTGGATTGCAATCTGCCAATTCAAAAGCTGCTAACAATTCTAATCTGGCAATTTCTTGGCTGGAAGCAACATTTCCTGAATTAGTTGGCAAAGAAGGATATGGAGGAAATTCATTTGCAATCAAAGCCCGGCCTTTTGTTTTGCTCGATGAATCTGTTGCATTGCAGGTTTGTTCCTTCTTCTGCCCGTCAGTTTCTCAAGGTTACCTTAGATTCTTCGTGCTAAGCTCAATCTTTAATCTGACTTGTATCAATATTTAATTATCCCCCTGAATCTGCTGCTGTAGTTTCATTTTGTAGTTCTTTCTCTTCTCTATCTGAGACTTAGTTGTTCTGTCATCTGTGTCTAGGCCACATATTGTATTCTTACTAGTTTCTTTTTACAGTTAGGTACTCACATCTTTGTACAGTCACTGCAGCTAATGCTTGTGTAGATAAGAAAACATTCATTTTGACATGTTTTTGTTCCGTTTTGTAATTACTGTATAACTAGTTGAGAGGTTCGTCATTCTTGTATACAAAATCATAAAGGTTTTGAAGCTTAGGGCCCTTTTGGATTAATATTGACTGATAGATTGACATGTATTTGGTGGATTAATGAGTTCAATTGAAATTGATAGTGGCGTGAGTGTGAAAGAGTAAGTACTAAGATAAAATAGGTGATATAATTTAATAGGCTCTCTAGGGCTGTAATTACTTTAAAAAAAAAAAAAAAATCTTTTTCAAGTATATTTTTGGCGAGAATGGCTATATTAAATCCGAAGAAGGCATCGGACTTTCCATTTTTTTGTTTTTCCCTGTATCCCAATCCCATGTGTTTGTCTGACTATTAAAAAACTGAGGCCACTATTTTTTTGTGCTTGGGTTCTTTCACTTTGCAGTGAAGTGTAGTACTTCGTTTAAGTTCGACATTTAAGTGCTCATTCTTTGTCTGATACATTCTCCTTTCATTTAATGCTATCGTGCCTCATAAGCTCTTGCCAGTTATCGTTTATGTCTTTCTTGTATATGTCCAAATAAATCGTCTAAAGATTAATTGAAATCATTCCCAGGGACCTCTAAGTAATGTGCGTACAGGTGCATCAGGAGATCTAGGAACCCAGAGAAAAGTGTCTGAAGGACGTGCAGTCAGTTTTCTGTACAATCTGGTTGCTAAAGACTCGGTTCTAGTGACAGCCTGGAGTGGTGGGCAATTGCAGTTGGATGCTATAGCTGACGAAATTCAGCCAGTCTGGAGAACAGGCAGTGCACCTCGTCTATCTGTTAATTCATCAGATGAGATAATTGGTGCTGCGATGATCTGTGAATCGATTCCCAATACACCCTCTCTTCTACAACTTGATCAACCCCAAAATGATACTGCCTGGTCAGGCCATCCTCCTCCATTGCTAAGACTGGCAACTGTGGATCTAGCTTTGCCTAATAAAGAGGGTTCCCACATTACAATGGTCACAGATCAACTCGTTCCGGAAATAATCTTTTGTATTCATGCTGGTGGAGTTGACTCTATAGTCTTGCATTATCTCCCATTCACGAAACAAACAAGTGGTAAAGAAGAGCCTATGAAGACTCCATCTGTGCTATCTGTTCTTAGTACAGGCCCAGAGGAATCTTCCTCCACAGCTCCTATTCATGGCTTTCTGGCTTTATCTGATTCATTTGGAAGTTCATGGATTCTGGGGCTTACCTCTTCTCGGGAATGTGTAGTATTACAGATGGATACCTTTAACATGTTGCTTACTCATGTTGTTGACAAACAGAAAGAAGCTTGTGCTTCAGAAGGGGTAAAAGAAACGGAAATTCTACATATTATTAGCAAAGAACTGCTTGCTGGCCCCAAGTCAGTTTTATTGCCCCCTTCTGCTCCTAGTATGCGCTCTCTCACTGCTGATTCTATTGAAGGGCGATCAATGCTTCATCAATATTCAAATATGTTTCATGAGAATTACGTAGAGTATGCTCACAAGGTAAGAATTTAAACTTGTTCCTGTATATGATACAGTATATGCTAAAAAATATGCTATTGTTATGGAAATTTCTGTTTTTCGATACTGTTCAGTTGATAATGCTATCGTTGTTGATATCCTAAACTTTTCCCCATGTTACATACTAATGTCGAAATAGCATTTTATTAAAACATTAATAAATAGATATTGCCATGAGACGACAGAAGGAAGGTAAAATACGGTCAATATCTCTTGAATTGTGATTGAAATTTATTATTCAAGGAGCGTCTTCTTAGTCTTCTCTATATGCTGCATATTCATAAATCTGACTCTCTATTTCCTGACTTGATGCATTTATAAGTTACTAAGACATCTGATCATGTATGTTGTTCCTAGGTGTACTTTGAACTCCAGCACCATGCACCTCACTTGAGAAAAATAATTAGTAACCAGCAGTCTCATCTGCATGAGGCGAAACAAAAACTCTCAGAATTTGAGAAGAAACGGGATAAGATAGAGGATCGCATAGAACGGGCAGTTGAGCGTCACAGTTCCTTGGAACAGCGTTTACAAAACCTGAGGACACTGCCTGGGTTCCAGAAAAAACCTCTGTCCAAAGCAGAACGGGATTTCAAACTAGAACTTGGTAATTCTTCAGTTACCATTGCATCACATGTTCTGTTAATACAAGTGTCTCTATGCTCTGTAGGCTTATGGACCTTTTGTAGAATCATTGTTATTTTTGAAATTTAATCTCCGTCAATATGCTCTGTTCATCAGATTGCTGTTCTCATTTTATGAATTGAACTGAATTAAGACCCTTTAATCCCCACGCAGATAGATTTACTGGAGTTGAGTTGGATGCATTGCATTCTTCCATAGAAGCTATAAGCGCAAGGTTGAAACGACACGTAAATTCTCCACAAGCAACCTCAAAGCAAATAGGACGCAGACCGGCAAGAAGGGTGGAGAGGACGCAGAATGATGAAGTGGCCATTCTTAAATCAGCACTCGAAAAACTGTCGCTCTTAAACACAGAAAACAGCAAAAAGGTCAAACTAGTTGAATCGGCTTTGAAAAACAAAGAGATAGATGACTAGTTTCATCTGTGTTTCCAGTAGCCATTGTTCTCCAGCATAACTTCTGAGGTTTGGAAAATACATACATTAGCGATTGGGAAAGGTGTGATGGAACTGTAACTAATTAACAATCGTGCTGTTTCATGAGCACAGCAGCACTTGAAAAGGAGACAGGTGAGTTGAGAACTGATTTCCTTGAGCTTCATAGGCAAGCACGCTTTACAATAGGTCATAGGTGGTTCAGTTTGTAATTTTCGTTCATCCTGCTATGCGGTTTATGGCTGCGTACCGTGTATCTGATTCAGTTATATCGTAGCTTTACCTGTTTGTGGTTGTTTTGAGCAAACATACAGAGTAATTCGTTGATGTCCTTTGTTTAAATCAACTTGGTTTCAAACAGAGTACATGTCTATAAACCTCCTGGAAATAGACAAGTTATTATAGTACTATGAAAGTAAGCAAATATACATAAGAGTAACACCTTTTCATTTCAGAGCTTTGGACCTAACGATCGACCTAGGTTTTGCTGCTTTCTTGTATCCTCCTTCTGCCTTGCCTGCTCATTGTCATCTTCTTCTTTGACCTGCATGTTCATCTTTGTTATGTCTCTCAGGCAACATTAATCTGATAAACTAGCTGTTATCCTAGTAGAGCTAGCTCAAATTGAAAGCTTATTTGTACTGGTTTTTACGGATTTGTATACTTTGAAAAACGTAGTTCGGCCTATATTTAATAATTTTATATTTAAATAATCGAACTACCGAATACTGGTAAAAAGGAAAAAGAAAGTGCAAAGAATAAGCAGCATAAAGAGTAACAGTTGGTCCATTATGGGAATAATGAAGCACATACGGTGTTTGTGTTTCTCCTCCGGTGACTAGTAGTTTGATTTTCCGGTTGATTAGTAGTTATGTGTATAGCAGATTCTGCAGAGTACAACTTTCCTTGCCCGGTTCCATCTTCTTCTTCATTCCCTTTCTGCTCAGTGGTGTTGTTCACATGAAGAGCATACTCCGGAGAGTACAACTGACCGTGCTTATCTCCGTTGAACGCCGCCGCCGGTGGATCCGAACCCGACTTGTTACCATCCATTTTTCTTTCTTCTCCAGTTTCTATGGCTCTATGAGTGTATGACCAATATTGCCTACTTCCACATTGAAGGTTGAAGGAAAACAAGGCAAGTGATGTTGCTTGTTTGTTAACACGTGTCTTGCTAGGGAAGTGTGTGGCAACTCACTGGCTTAGTATACCTGTTAGCTACTCCTTCCGTCCCACAAAATATTATCAATCCGTCCCACAAAATATTATCAACTGGGGTTTACGCGCACAGTTTAAGAAAATGAGTTAAAGTAATACTAGAACAGTAATTTACAAACAGGAAAAGTCTGAAGTTATGTCGAACTCGATTAGATCCCTCAAACATTTTCTTACTAAAAACATCTACAAGTCAAACAAGAATACAATCCCAAACACTAGTACCAGGAGAAGAAGAGACTAACATCATACTACCGTACTATCTATGCTTTTATATAATCATACATAATTACATATAAACCATCTACGGGTATCGTAGTTTTGCACTACTAGTTGATAGTTTTATAGAGTTACAGCTTTACTTACTTTTACTCGTCGTCATCAGATTACATGTAATCCATAAGATTAGGTCGGTGAAAGACCAGATCAGATGATATTCATAGGTGATCAACAAACAAACAAACAATATCGACAAGTGCAGTTAACAATTACAACAAATTTCACCATACAGTGGAAATACATTGAACCCAATCTCTATAGCTCACTAACCCAACCGAAGTCATGTGATCAACAACTTTAATTAATTTATTATCCTGAAGATGAAAAAACTTTTAGTTTCTTCAGCTCGAGGTATAAATTTTATTGTTTTCCGTCTCTATAAAAAGATTGTATCTTAATAGATTTCCTTAACTTATTTATTTAGTTATTATGTACTACATTACGATATATAACACTCTCATCTAAATTCTAAAATATAGATTTTTGTTATGCATAGAAAAAAGTCTTCATAAAACAAATGTTTAAAACATTTTTAAAAGAAAATAAATTTGTTCAAAGTATAGTCCTATGATATAGGAAAAAGACTGATTTTTATGAAAATTTGACTGACTTGGATAGATAAACAAACATGTAATTTCACACTGTATAAGTTTACAAAGCTTCATATAGACTGATTGGTATAGGAATAGGACTAAGGGCATTCTGTTAAGTCATTAGTTGAGCTTTGTCCAAATTTTATAGTACTTGGCTTTTAACTGAGTAACATTTTCACTTTTTCTTTTGAAACGACAAAATTTTTATTAATTAAATAATGGATATGTACATGTATGAATCAAGCATTAACTGTCTTGCTCACCCCAGAAGAGTAACATTTTCACTTAATCCAAATAAACTAAAGTAATCGAACTCTACCTCTCTACTCTACCCTGCACTACCACATCCTTTACACCACTAGAGATTATTCCACACTATCACATTTTTCCAATCACACATTTACACACTGCTACACACCTACTCAATCAACTACTCTTTCCTTTACTCTATTTCAATCTCACATTTTCAAAATTGAACTCAACTTCACTCACTATTTCAGGTTATCGTTTTCCTTAATCCAATATCTTTTTTTTTTAATCAGCAAACTATTACAAAATACTCAGTAAATACGTAAACATGCATTTTACATGACTCGAACCACAAACCTCTAATTTGGAACTCATATCATCTACCTCTTGGTTATGTTCGATTCAACTAAAGTTCAGTTTTACAAGTTACGTTAAGTTTAGTTCATATTTTTGTTGTTGAAATTTATATTTTAAAATAAGTTACGTTCAGTTTAATTAAATCCATTCAGTCCAGCTCATACAAAGTCCATTCAATTCATGTTAGATTCATAGCGTTCAGTTTAGTTTATAGATTTTCAATCGAATTAAACATCGACTTAGACTTTGTCATTCACCTTAATTTCAATTATATACAGTTCAATTCAGACCTATCCAGTTAAATTCAAGTTTGCGTAATTGGAATTTATACTTAAAAGAAATTAACTTAACTTCAATTCAGATCCAATTTGCTCATAGATTTTTAGACTAAAATGAACCGAACCATACACAATAGTAGCAAATGGTATTTGGGGAATATGCAAAGAAAATCCCTGTTATCATGATGCGTGTGCGGCAAGAGTTTAGTGCATTAAAAGTCATCAAAATAAACTAAGATCACGTACCGTACGTGTCTTGCAATTTCTTCCTTTTTTTTCTTCTTCTTGAACAGTACGTGTCTTGGAATTTCAGTCATCAATCTTTCATGTAATTAATCTAACTTATCTTTTACCTTTCCCTGCAAGAATCATCAGTTTCTCATTTTGCTTACTTTTCTCAAAATTGTTTTTCATCTTTCCAATTTACCCCATTTTTATTACTCCAACAAGGTAAATAAACAAAGGTTAGGCATTTGTTTCACCCTATTTATCCATCTGTTTGGGCCCAATCTAATCTAACCACATGCATGTTAATTTTCGGTTGGGTTTTATTCTATTTTCACACACAGACTTGTTCAATTTGTGTCCCTTCACTTTTTCCATTTATTGAAAATTGAAAGCTTGCTTTTTTAGCAGCAGAGGAAGAGGAAGAAGAGATGGGAAGAGTGTTTGTGGTGAATCTTGAAGGCGGTAAGATCTACACTTGCAAGTTCTGTAACACTCATCTTGCTCTCAATCAAGATATCGTCTCCAAGGTTTATCATCTTCCTCATACTTTCTCAATTCCAGATTATCATTTTGCTTTTGCAGTTTAATTGATTATTTTGTTTATTGAGCTCACAACTGTTTGATTGTGGTTCTTGTTCAACTGCAAATGTCCTGCTTTTTATTTGATTTATTGTTTTAAAAAAATAAAATATGTCACTGATTATTTGGGCGTTTTGTTGTTATCTGATAATAATGTTGATCATTGTTTTGGTTTGATTATTGAATTTCTCGGTGGGCGTTTTTATTGTGGTCTGATAATACAACATGTAATTTCATCTTGTTTGGTGACAAGGGTGTAAAAACTCTGGTATGCTTATGGACTGAAATGGTGGAAAATGTCAAATTGCCAAAAGTTATAGCCTGTATCAATACAACTTCTTGGAGTAATTTGTAATCTGGGGATGGTATGGTTGTTTGCAATGGCAGTAGAAATTGACCTTTCTTCAAGAATTTTATGATTTCGTGCTGTGAATTTGAAGATGATTGTTTGAGATTTCCCTACCTCTTTGGGATATTTTGGTTCATGGGGTGATAACAGATGATAAAAAAATCCCCCTCGAATTAGAATAGACCCTGTTAAAACCTGAGCTCTAAGTCTCTAACCCTGTGTGATATGGCACTTAGAAAGAAATTCTTGACTTGGAATGTAGACATTCATAATCATACATCTGTTGTGATCTGGGTACACTGATATTTGCAAGTGGTTATTTGAGTCATAAAATTGCTTATTTCTTTGTCTCTAAAGGTTTAAGGGGAAGGACTAAGCAAACTCGTCAAAACATGCTATATACTTCTAAGTCAAGTTCTGTTCTTCCAACCGATGAATACTTTTCTCTGTAATGGGCTTCCTTATGTTTAGAAATTGTAAGGACTGTGTAAATGTGATATTTCATTAAGCTGCACTGGTTTTTCTTTGTTTCAAGCAAAAAAGATGAGTGCTATGTTTTGAAATCTCGATGGCTTGGCATTTTGAATTTCTGATTGTTTTTTATTTATCGAAAGGGGTGTTTACGATTAACAAAGAGTACGGCACCTTCACTCTTTTGACTCATTTTCTCTCGTTGTGGTTCTTTGCTTCAGTTGTTCCAGTCCAGGCATGGCAAGGCTTATCTCTTCAATAAGGTGTAAGTTTTCTTTATTTGATGCAACAGCTCCTTTGGTTGGTGGAACGGTTGGTCCACTGTTTGATTCCTGTGATAAGTAACACATGGAAATGCTAATAACTTTGTGGAGACCATTCCTTACTCTTCATGATTTTGCTATTCTGCTGGTTAATTTTCATGCATTCGGGCACTTCATACGCAGAGTGAATGTAACCTACGGTCAGAAAGAAGAGAGGATGATGACTACTGGGCTGCATACAGTTGCAGATATCTTCTGCGTCCAGTGTGGTTCAAATGTTGGATGGAATTATGTAAGACTAGTATCATTAAACATCCGTACATACATAATACAACGTGTTTGGTTATAATTGGTAGTGTTTTGTATGTTTGCTAGGAAACTGCTCATGAGAAGAGCCAAAAGTACAAGGAAGGCAAATCTGTTCTCGAGCGGTGTGTCCTTGTTTATATTATTCCGACTACAGAACTTATTAGTACAACGGTAAGCGTGTGAATAAAACTGGGACCTTGTCTATTTACAGGTTTATGATTTCTGGCCCAAATGGGAATAACTATTATTGGGTCAGCCAGCAAGCGAATGCTGGAGGAAGCGACACAGATGATTCTTGATTCTTGATTGCATCTTTTAACATCTTCATATGTATCTACAACTGTAAATCTGACTATGACCACCTTTTGTCCTGCTTGAACTACCAGATTTCTCGTCTGGGAGATTTTAGTTGTCCATTTTATCGTCTGTATATAATTTGAACATCTGTAGTACATGAGTAACTTCTCTTATGCAAATACTCTTCTATTCAGACTATTACTTCATCATGCAGTGCATGGATCTGTAGTACATGAGTAACTTCTCTTATGCAAATACTCTTCTATTCAGACTATTACTTCATCATGCAGTGCATGGTTCTGCTGCTGAGTACTGTTTTACGTTTTCACATGGATATGTAAAATCTTGGTTACTTGTTGATCTGTTATCTAGCAACTGTTATCTCCTACGGTAGTACTCACAAACTAAACTGCTTGTGAAAAGCCTAGTACCGAACTAAGTAGGTGCTATGGAGGAATGAAAATCAGCTGCTTAATCAGAACTTATGTAAAGGCATTGTTATGCTTCACCATTAGTCCGGCACCATACTAAAGTTTATTAGCTACTTCTACCTGGGCTGGAATAAATCTTTAGAATATATAATCCAAATCACAGAAGCATGTTCAACGTGAAGCTAACGAACTTGCTCACCGCCTGTGTCATAACTTTGCACATGATGCAAATGGCTTTGGATGCTTACCTTTCGAATTTAGAGAGCAAGATTAATTCTAGAAGTAAGCTATTGATCCAGCAAGCTACAGCGATCTGTTCTAGTATTACTAAGGGCCTTAGAAATGTATTAGGCTTTTTTAATGCCCAACTATCTGTAATGCTGTTTTGCTGTGTAACTGCATGAGTTTCTCATTGGAATGAAATGATATTTTCATCTCAAAAAAAAAAAATCACAGAAGCATCATTTAACCATTCAGTAAATTGGCAAGTAAGGCTATAAATTCATGGCAAAATCGAAGTCTTTAAAAGGTCATATATCTATAAGCTCATCTGTTGCAGGTTAGGAATAACATGTTTACAATATTATTGCAGAATAGAGTGTCCCCCAAAGAGAAATCTCATGCCAATAAGGCAATAACTACTAGAACATAAGAACAACTACAGCTAAACAACTGCCACAGCCTCAGCAGGTGCCTTCAAGGGAACAGAAGCATCTGGGGCCGGGGAATCCTTCAGGTGGGAAGGGGTATTATGCTTGAGCTTTATGAGTAGCTGTCGCATCCTTGTGAGATCGGTTGGCTTTCCAGGTTTGGGCCCCTGGAGAATGACTGCTGAAGGCTTCTTTTCCTCATCCTTCTTACCTTTCCTCTTCTCTATTGAAACAACTTCCTTAGGAATCAACTCAGCAATTGATTTCCAGTAATCCTTGTCAGCTTCAGCATAGAATTTCTCCACACTCGCAACAAAAGCCTAAAAATCCAGTTAGCATTAGAAAGAGGTGTTTCAAACTTCTGCTTGGAGCATAAACCTTATAAATCCAAATAAAGCAAATAAAAGTCTATTACAGATTAAAAATGAACAAGACAGAAGTGACCTCTTCATGTATATGCAGTTCACTAGTAAGAAGAAGATAGTGGTAGTGCTGAATCTACTGAGTGAAACCAGATTATATCATGAAAGATTCACAAGACGGATGATAGTGAACTAGACGGAAGCGACCTCTTCATTTATATGCAATTCACTATTAAGAAGACAGTGGTAGTGCTGAATCTATTGAGTGAAACCCGATTACAACATAAAAAAGATTCACAAACTTGACAAACAGGCGAAGGCTTATTCACGAAAGTTTAGATTCATGACTGAATCACTTATTCAATAGTCAACCCTCACCTTCTCCTTTTCTCTGTTGGTTTCTTTGTTGGCTTCAACATTGTTCTGCCTCTTTCTGTGAAACTCAACTTTGTATTCATCAGCTTCAACCAAAATTTCGCTCAGCAGTTCCTTCTCTCTCCTCTCTTTCTCCTCCAGACGGATTGCATTTTCTCTGTCACCACATAATCCACATTAATTACAAATACTAGGTGCATTAAACAGAACATCATATTTTTAATATTCACCGGGAGAGGCCAGTAGCACAAGCCACCACAAGCATGAGAAACATAAATCGAATAGTTCCCACTTAGAACATAAGCCTTAAGAGAAAAAGTTACATAAAAACATAATTCAATGGCTGCTATGAGGAAAAACAAATCCACAAAAATACCTTTTCTTCTTTGAGCGATGATTTCAATGTGCAAAACGTATGACTACTATGAAAAGCATTTAGAACCATAATATCAAAGCTACTTTGGTTCGTGATTCTAGTGACATGATTGCTGCCAAGTGCGTGACGCACGTGGCTAGCTCATTTATCATTTCAGATTATACATTTCTTAACATAAATCATGCTGCTCATGGCTAACACCTGTCGCTAATACCTTTAAACGACAGCACATTTTGTCGATTAGTAAGCCCTATCTCTGGTTTACAATATCAAGTCAAAATTCATTCTAAAACATCCAACTTTATGGTACCAAGATTTTCTTCTATATCAGCTCAAACATTATTCAAAAGACAATTCCCCTCCAAAACATACCCCAGAAACCATACATACATTTCTATGTTTTGAATTTCACTTTTGTTTTCAATTCTACTTATATGAAACCTAAGTTCTAAATCCAAATAATAACTTAGCATCATGCTTCCGGACTATATGAAACATTAGCAATCTATTCCCACCAAAACACCTGAAAACAACAACCCTAAACCATGGCTACATTCCACTGGCGATCATAATTCTCATTCATTGCCGATCATATCACAATCCTAACTCTCTAACGGCTATGTACACAAGCCAATTAAAACTACGAGAAACCGGAATTCAGAAAAAGGAAGCAAATCAAAGTAATAAAAGACTAACATAAGTAAAATCAATAATTAGAATTTTACCTTCTCCATTCTCTAAGGGCGTATCCCTCTTCAGGCTCCATTTCCGCCGGAGGAGGCAAAATTGGGCCGTCAGCTGTTTCGGAGTAGAATTCCTCCGGATCCGAGGCATAAACCGCAGACGGCTTGGAGTCAGTAGAGAAGGCGTACGGGCCGAGGTGATCCTCGTCCAATGGCTGATCGGAAACGATGACCGGTGATTCATCGGCGAACTGGTTGAATGAGTCTGCGAAAGAGGACGACATTGTTTTCACTTTGGAGTGATCGGTTTTTCAGTGTGTCTTTTTTATCTGAATTCTGAACTCTGAAGTACTGAACAGAAATGAGTAAACAAATCAGGATGGAATAAAATACTCAAGAAAATAAACGGACTGTTTATGATTTGTATGGCCTGTTTTTGAGTTGGGCCTTTTACTTGTTGGGCCTGGTAAACGGCCACTGTCTTATTGGGCCTTCGACTCTATACTCGGGTGCGTGAAGCCGTGAACGTGATGCATAATTACGTTTAGTACCCTTTCAGAAATATTAAATTTCATATGGTGCCCAAATGTTTAAGGGCTTTTTTTGATATAGGTTCAACATGTGTAAGGAAAGTGGATGCAACACGTTGAAAAAAAAAAGTTCAGAAACAAGGCCATTTCATTGTGTTTAAGTGCAATTGCCAACTTGGCAGCAGTCCAAGCCAAATTGCTTGATAGGTCCCTGTATAGGTTTAGTAGCGTCTGTCACAAAAAATGCACCGCAGAGCAAGCCCAGATCGAAGAAACTTTGAATGAACACCATTTCAGCTATGATCCGTCAATGTTAGTGTGATTCATATCGATCACACATGTGACTGGGAGGCACAGAAGATGTAGCCAACTTGGCATTTCGGCTATGATCCGTCAATGTTAATGTGATTCATATCGATCACACATGTGACTGGGAGGCATAGAAGATGTAGCCAACTTGGCTGGTGGGAGGAAACAGTGTAGAAGGAGCTTTGGGTAAAGGTGGAGAAGAGGTTTATTTCACATATCTCTCAAATCATGGCCGCCGGTGGGAGTCAAAATTGCTCTCAGTCCATGGAAGGTGATCTGCTGATAATTGCCGTAACTGCGGAGAGATCATTCAACTCCACCGCTTCCGAAGCTCCCAATTTCAAAATCTTTGTGAAATTGTTTTCTGGTATTTTTTTTTTTTTTTTGCCTTATGTTCATGAATTAGTTTATTCGGATTTGCAATTTTGCATTCTAGGCTTCAATTAACTGTATTGTCATGTCAATATAATCAGAAGCTGGCTGAATTTCTTTACATTAATTGTATCTTAGTAAGGAGGGCAAATTCTATTTTCATAATATGGATCGACTTCCCAGAGTGATTTAAAGATGAAGACATGTGTACCTGTGTTGTTTTCTTACGTGTTGTGTGGTAATGTATAGTATAACCAATTCTTTATTTACCGGTGTGCGAGGTTCAACTTTGATTAATATAAGCATATTTTTGTTCTGTTGTTGTAATTGTAAGGATAGCCATATATTTTTGGTCATGCGTTTTTGTGGTGTAAACTGAGTTATAGTTATCACAGTAGTTTTTGCAAGTGTTCAAATGACAACTTCTTAAGCAGCCTTTAAGTATAGAAGCTCGATTGTTACATAGGCATTGGAGCCTGCTGAGAACATACTAAAATTGTGTTTCAGTATGTGAGTTAAATCAAATCAGCAGAGACGTATTAGTGTGTCGTTATGTTCTGTCGAAATACCCGGAAATTAGGCATGGGAGGCTGCTGAGTGTTTAGTGTGTTAGGCATTTGAAGTATAGTGAAATGAGTGTTTTTGTAAAAACTGCATAATGATCTAGTTGTTCCTGGAATCAGTAGCCATAGTTTTGTGTTTCCCTTTAATGATCTAGTTGTCATCTATTTGCCAACAACAGTCTTCGGCCTAGTAGTCTTTATTTTTTGCGTTTAGGGATTGTGTAAACTGCATTGGATTGGCAGTGATTTGTAGTATAATTGGATTTAAAGTTTAGCCATTAGAATATTGATTTTGGCTCATGATTTTCCTGGTGTTTATCATACCTTTGCGTTTACTGATTGTGTCAACAACAGAGTCTTTGTTTTGAGTTGTAGTACCTGTAGTTTTGTAGACCCATCAATGATTGATTTGTAGAATAATTGCCTGGTAGTCTCCATTCATTTGCGTTTATTGATTTTGTCATCAGCATTGTCTTCATTATGAGTTGTAGTATAACTGGATTTAAAGCATAGCCATTTGTAATTTAAAGCATAGCCATTAGAATATTGATTTTGCTGATAGAATGTATAACTGTTTATAAAGGACATGAGTAAGGAACTGAAGCTAAACTCAAACCACTCACATGTTCATTATTAATGATATGGCCATGTGGGAATGCTTAAAGTTGAAGGAGTAATGTCCTATGCATGAGACCGTCGGCTACATAGAGAAGCTATTGGCCACGTCTTGGCATATATTATTGGAATTCAGTTGCTGAAACTCAATGTCAAAATTAATGCCGGATATATTTTGGCCATCGTCACTTGATGACTTGATGTTACGAGGATTGTTAATCTATTCATGAGTTTTAATTAGGTCCTTGGCAGTTTCTGAATCTATAATTTTGAAGTTAGATAAATGATATAATGATTGTTGCCAGTAAGTTAAATTCTCTTCTTCCGAAGGTTTTGGTTGCTCTATGGGCTGTTTTCATTATTTTCCAAGTCTGCATATACACTTACCAAGTTGCGTAGATTTAAACCTTTTCCCGCAGTACTAAATTTAGTTTACATGTTACTGGGATTCTGAAAAACAATTACATGGACTTTACGTGCTTATCTTTGGTTATAAGGTTACATGTTTGCTCGTTAAAGAAGGCTCATTAATCATGATATTTACTTTATGTATGTCGCTGGGTATTTGCTCACATCAAGCTGTTTAATCCTATGCGCTTCTCTGGCAGAGTTGAAGCTTTCTTGAACAGTGATCAAAATCGCGCTGCAACAAGACTAATTACTGCATACACTGATGGTGATGCTGAGGAGATCAAGCGTGCAGCACAGTCGAGTATTGTTTCCAATCTTGACAATGTGGTAATACTTTGAGCCATTCCTATATATCCCCTAATAAAATTTGTTACTACCTTTTAGTCTGTGTCTGTCTAAAGATAGATACACATCTGACATCTGTATTTTTCATAAAGTAATGTTTTGGTTGAATAATCTAGGCCAGGGTTCTTCTGTTTGAACAAATCTTCTTTTCGAAATATATTGAGCCTGCAAAATGCAAAGTAGTGCGCATAGTTTTCTCCATGCATTGTATTCATCCTACTAGAGAAACCATATGTGCCATAAGTTTCAAAATGAATAATTCTCCCCTTGCCCCTTTCTTGCTTACCAGTTTTGACTTTTCCAGTATATTCAACAATCATGCATCCAACAAAAGTATTTTCTGCTTTCCCCAGATTATCAAGATTGCGAGGAAGCTTCCGACAGGTGATGTAACTGGACTGAGGAGGGATGCAGCAGACGATCTAGAACTATTGGATGAAGATGATCTCACCTAGGTGTTATTATAAACTCATGTATAAATGCTATTTTTACTTTTGTGAGGTTGAGTTGTTCTTTTTTTTTTTTTTTTGAGCTTGGTTTAGTTGTTCTATTAGGAACAACATTATTGTGAATTATGTCAATTTTTCTACCAAGGGAATGAGTAAATTGGTTCTCGGAAGTAACAGAAGTTCATTGTTTCTGGGTTTCTGCTGTATGAATTGTGCATTACCTTTTTTTTCTCACTTATCTTAAACTTTTGCCTAAACTGTCTGTCAACTGTATAGTCCGTCAGTAACCCATTATTTTTTCCCTTGTGTAAACTGTGAACTTTACATCTTTATTTATGTTCATGAATTTTCTGATTGTCATGATCGACATAAAACGAGGAACTAAGAAATCCTTATTATAATCAATAGCATAACAGATAACGTATCCTGAAGCTAGAAATCAGCTAGATATTAACCTGATTCTGTAACGTTAACACTTGCTTTTTTTAATTGTTCTTGAGATGCTTTTACATTTAGTGCAGGATTAGGATCAAAGAGCAGCGCGGGATTGCGCTCAAAAGAAATTCACTGGTCTAAGTTCAAATAATTCACTCAGCGTTGGCATGACCGGGAAGTCTTCCTGTCGAGGTACATGATGAAAGCCCATCGTGTACCATAGCACGATATCCGTGTTCTCAATGCTTCTATTCCTGCATTAACAGTCATGAATCAAAATATAGCTTATAAGTGCTTGTGTAGTTGTGTTGTGGCATGCACACATTTCTTAAACAGATTCCTTTGAGTCCATGTAGCCAAGGTGTCATCTCCTCTACTA
This sequence comes from Plantago coronopus, assembly GCA_036897195.1. NCBI lineage: Eukaryota > Viridiplantae > Streptophyta > Magnoliopsida > Lamiales > Plantaginaceae > Plantago > Plantago coronopus. The sequence goes on from JAYMSL010000568.1 coordinate 20,067, forward strand.
TGATCTGCATACAGTCCTCCAGCCCATTTCTCAGATTTGTTATACGGTGTAACCCACACATTGTACTTGGTAAACGCTCCACGCATTTGAGCATAATCATCATCAGATAGCAAAGCCACTGCTGTCGATCCAGGGACTAACCTATATCCCACAGAGTTTCCTATTTTAGTCTTCTTGTTCGGGTTCACAACTAACAACTCATATGCTCCTGAACCAATCTGAATTCTGGCATTTAACTCCGATTTAGCCGTCTCACTTCTCACTGTCCAGTAACTCCTCCTTGGCGAACTGTTCCCAGGCACGTGAACTGTTTCCAGGTTATCTTTGGCAAAGGAATTTGTGTCTCCATCCACGTCTAAATCAAGGTTAAAGATGACAAAGTGATCATGATATGTTCGTAATGTGTTTTCTGCTAGTATTGTCCCGTACACTTCTTCCTGCCACTGATCCTTGTGAGTGTAGACCGATGCTCTCACTTCTAGCAACCCAGTCATTCCAACCTGTAACATAAGGACTATGTTTAGCTTTTAGCTTATAAATTGATACCATGTTGATAAAAACGTATAGAAAGATACAACAAGTTGTCGTCGACTCACAGTGACTTTAATCATGCCAGTTTGTTTAAATTCCCAATCCACAATTAATGTAGTCATAGTTTCCAACAGTTGATACCATCCTGACAACCAGGTCCACCTCTCGCCTAACCTCACTAATCTGTATGTACAATGGAGTCGATATGCATAACAGACAGATGTATAAGTACAGATGGAATATGGAAATCAAATGCTAGTAATTTTTTAAAGAAACAGTTTTAACTTTCGAGCTTAAAATTGTCAATTCTACAGATCGAATAGTCTTATGAACATAAAGTTTTAGAAGGGTCTAGCTACAGATAAAAAGAAGAAGACTGTAGATTAGAACTAAAATTGAAGCAGCTACAACATTTAAAGATGTCTCTTCAATGAGCTGCAATAATTAAAGCAGAATGATCAAGCTTGTTGGCTGGTTATAAATACAGCAGAAATCATCTTGCTGATAATCAAAAGCAGTCAAGATTAGTGTTTATTGTGAAGAAATTTGTGTCATATATACATTAGTAAGTATAAGTTATATACCTTTTCTGCAAAGATAATCATTCCTTGGGTTCGCTAGTAACATCGAAACTTACAGTATTAAACACTAACCTCATGTTCAGGCATGCCAAGTTCAGTGTGGCGCCACATTACATCTCCTGCATATCTTTCAAGGACACGGTATTAAACACTAACCTCTTGTCTGAGCTCATCAAAGAATTCGACATATCTCCGAATTTTTCTAATTTTCAGATTCCTTTGTTTGTCCAAACACTATATGTATCTCATGAGACGAGATGAATTGAGAATTCAGTGTGTGAAATGAGGGGAAATGAGTGGGCAAGTATACTTGTAGCTAAACAGAGTCGGAAACCACTCATTGTGCACATCAACTGATCTTTGAATTGATTTACCCACTCCGCAACAACTACAATCTGGTAAATCACTGCTCTGAATCACTGAATTTTGTGGTTGAATTGGGGTAACAGCACTGTCAACCAATTGGCAACAAGTACCAGCTGCAGAGCAACTACTCTCTGGTTTCTTCTGTTGGGGCTACTGTGGCACAATAGCAGCAGTTTCCGGCAACTACTTGGCAACAAATTTGGTCGGGGAGGTGGAGGAAACAGTTGAATCAGAGGTCATTGCGCCGAAATTGGAACGTGTTGTCAATGATTTGGAAGAAAAATATGTTAGCAGTGCAATAGAATATGTCCTTGCTGACAGACGAAAAGTACTACTAGGGGACTGAAAGTGTAATTTTTGAAAGTATTGAACCTTAGCCCAAATTTTATTTTATTGGCGTTGCTGTGACAAATTTGCAGCCAACATTTGAACCAAAAAACGAACGCCCCAATGTTTAAGTACTTACGCATATCCCATGCATAATCATTGCTTTCTAATGCAATCATTTCAAACATGTTCTGTTTCATTTGAACAATGAGTTAATATCTTGCTTCTTTGTATTACCTTCATGAAAAAAAGTTCAATACAATTGGTCGGTCGATCAGTATAAATAAGTTTGATCTTTAGAATCATGGTATATATGATTGATAATTCGAGCGTATGAACATACGAGGAGGCCCAAGCATCTCATAACCATGGAGTTGTTAGGTTGGGTGTAGGGGTCCAACCATGGTGATCGAGAGCGACAAAAAGAATCCATTAGTTTTGCAGAACTGTTAATGTGATAAACATAGATTCAACCCCCGAAACTCCCTTTAAAGATTCGACCCTAAGTGACTTAGACAGGGAAAAATCCGGATAAAGTACCCGATCTTGTCCAAAAATCGACTTTAGTACCTTTTTTTGTCCGCGGCCGTTTTAGGTACCGCACATCAACAACCTGTCCGATTTGTATACTCTGTTAGTCAGACTTAACGGAACCGTCAATTTTGACCGAACTAACACAAATTTTGTGTGGACAAATCTGAAAAAGGTACCTTAACATGTCCAACATCTGATTATTGGTACATATGTTTGTCCGCGTTCGTTTTTTGTACTTTGTTAGTCAAACTTGACAGAATAGTCAATTTTGATTGAACTAACACGAATTTCGGGGTGGAAAAAATACGTTTTTGTAAAAAATAATCCATAACACATTATCGACTCTTATATAAAAATGGTCTTGTCTCCAAAATATGACACATAAATGATGGCTCTTAACCGTCACGGGTCAGTTAGCACTTAACCGCGGACGAATGACGGGTAGTTTACAAAATACAAAAGTAAACTCATAGCAAGAATGTATAGTAGATAAATAAACATTCAAATACTTATCAAGAAGCGGTTCAGAGTATGAGTTGATTTTGTATGTTGTAAACCCACCCGTCATTCGTCTGTGTTAAATGCAAA
>JAYMSL010000569.1:0-22992 GCA_036897195.1 Plantago coronopus
GTTTCATTTTTTCAATTTTTCACGACTTTTTGCCAATATTTAGGCACAAAAGCCATTTTAGGTGAACTGATGTGAATGCTCTTAGCTATCAACGGATCATACTAGAACATGTGCTTCTTCCCTACTTAGTTAGGCTCACTTTAGCAGATTCTAACTAGCTGGTGTTTCTGTATATAAGCTACGTACACTCATGTACATTAATAATCCTCATTAACTCATGTTTACGAATACATGTGTAAGCTCACAATTATTTAAAGGGTGTTTGTTTAAATACCCCAATATAACATAGAAACAAGTGCACTACAGATGTATGACACAAGTAAATGAAGACAATTCAATTGATATCATAACAATACTATAAAAAGATGGTTACAAAACTCAGACTAAAAATAAAAATTTAAGAGGTACTCCCTCCGTCCCACAAAACATTACCCGTTAGGGTTAGCGCGCAGTTTAAGAAAATGAGTTAAAGTAATGGAGTAAAAATGATAAAGTAAGTGGGGTAGGTTACTTTTTGAGAATGTGTGGTGATAAAGAAGTGTATTGATGTTAAAATAATGGTTTAGTGTGTGGGGTAGCTTCCTTATTTGGTAATGGGTAAAGAGTTGTGGGACGTTCAAAAAAGGAAAGTGGGTAAAGTTTTGTGGGACGGAGGGGAGGGAGTAACCTTTAGCCAAAAGATGAGTTATTGACTCAACAAAAAAGATGACCGGTCACTATAAATCTGAACTTAACCTTATTATGCTTAAGCTTCTACGTTTTAGTTTCTCTCGAATCGATGTTATCACTAGTTTGCCGGTCCTCTTTGAGATGTTTTTAGGACAAGGCTGAAATCCGTTGTTGTTTTACTTCTCATCGAAGAGCTAAACTTCATTCTCTCTGGACATGTCCTCAAGAGATTTACCCTTCGGTTCAGGGACCAAGAAAGTGAACAATAAGCCTAAAAAGTTGATCCCTGCCAGACCGATCAATGCCCATTTCATTCCTATACCAGGTGGATAACCGTGTTCGGTTTTGGTCGGATCCGGACTTTGTGCCAAGTACAAGAAACCGAATGCCCCAACGATAGCCCCTAATTTACCCCAAGCAGCTGATAGGCCATGGCACGTGGAACGCAATCTTGCTGGGAAGATCTCAGCTGGCACGATGAATGTCGTTGCATTGGGGCCAAAATTTGCAAAAAAGAACGTTAATGAGTACATCACTACGAAACCGATCCTGTTCTCCTTACGAGTCCAATGATCGTAAGGAATAGCTAGGGCCAGCATAAACACCGTCATCATGACAAATCCCAACATCTGAATGGCAAATCTTCCAATTATGTCGATGAATGCTACAGTGAACCAATATCCCGGGACAGTACTACAAAGAGCTATAAGAGTTTGTGCACGTCCTATGCGGTACACTTCCTGATATTAGCCGAACAAAGAAAGATATTAATTACATAATCAATACAAGCTAGGTGCTTAAAAATCGAAATGCTTACTGCTAAAAATTTGATGATACCATGATTTCATGATTAGATGGAAAACATATAACTTAATTTTTTTTATATCATCAATTCCATATGTGAATGCAAGCTCTTTCAAACTAACTAAATTAATTTACCTGAATCGCATTCATTGTCTTGCCAGCAGGAATCCATCCAATAGCACTGAAAATATCTTTCTGAAACAGATTTTGGCTATAAAATGCGACATCAAGTAAGAACCAGCAAGCGCATGTCCCAAGTAAATGAGACCCATGGCGGTGTAAAAATTCCTTAGAAAATAGACCGAATTGTTTCGTTTCATCTTGTTGTGAAACGTTGCCATGCTCTTCATGCATTTCACATTGGAGTACCTTAGACATATCTGCAGCGGCCTTTTTAGCATCTTTTGCAACTAGAGCAGTGAAACGAGCTGTTTCTGGCATCTTTGTCCTTGAATAGTATGTAAGTGCTGCAGGTATTGCCCCAAACATTAGGATAATCCTCCAGACATAATCAGCCTGGGGAACCGTCGAGCCACTCGGATCAACCTCATACGGCGGAGCACTGTACTTGGCTTCAAAAATAGTGGACACGATAATTGCAAATATACCACCAGCTAAAATGCCAAATCCCTGCATTGCGAAAACTGCAGCCACAAAAGCACCACGTGTTTTCTTATTCGCGTACTCAGACATGATTGTCGCGGAAAGAGGGTAATCACCACCGATTCCAAACCCGAGCCAAAACCTGAAGAAACACAGAGTCGTCATAACGGCTGCTGGCTTGTCGCCGAAAGAGAGTCCACAACCTATGGCACTTATGACCATCAGTATGAGTGTCATGCCGTAGACCTTTTTACGACCCAACTTGTCACCGAGCCACCCGAAAAATAGTTGTCCTGCTAAAGTTCCACAAAATGCTACTCCATTAACAGCTGCTGCTACGTTAGGGGGTAATGAACCTGGTTTCTCAGAACCTTCCTGATGGTAATATATCCGGCCCAATAGTTTTGTAACAAGGGATATGCAGAAGAGATCATAAGCGTCCGTGAAGAAGCCCATCCCGGAGATTATGATGGCAGTGAAATGGTACCATTGAGTTTTCGCAGAATCAAGTGCACCGAGCACGCTTTGTCCAGCCATTACACTAGGTAAAGAAACTTATGGCAATAGGTGAGACTGAGCAAATACTATGATGTTGCAAGAAAGATGGAAACTATTTACTTGAAGTGAAGAGGAGACAGTGAGACACAGGAAGTGCAGTATGACTTGAATGCTATATATAGTTCTCACATACCACTAGACAATCGAGATTCGCTCACTTTCAGTTTCCCCTGTAAGATCTATGAAAGAATATTCTACTACTATTCTTGTTTTTTATATTTTTAAGCACTCTAAATTTTTGGCTAGTCTATGATGATGACCAGATTTTTTTCCAATTCCTAATGGACTAAATCCATTTGAACTATTCCATATGCTTCTTTTATTCCCTCTATATACTTAGTAAGTAACATCATAAGGTTCTTGTTCAACCCCATCTTTTAGCCTTACAAAATTGAATTCGTCCACAGTGTCACATAATACATCCTCCGTTATTTTCTCTTATAGACTAGAATACGCGTGTCATGTTACGTGTGACAATCGATTTTCATGAATCATGTTGTCATATATTTACAACCAGAATTTGTTTAACTAAACAATGACATTGATTGAGAATGAACAAAATTAAACAATTTTTATTAGAAATGATTTGATTTTTCTTTAAAAACAGATGTATAATAAACTTTCAACATTGTTTGCTTTAATTTGCTAATTTGGTTGCAATAGCTTGAGGACCATTTCGATATTAAAGTAATAGCAAGTATAGCACAAAGTTTTGCAAATCACTGTCTTTTTTAATTAACGGAATCACATCATATGCTTTTATAAAAGTTTGAATATCTAACCTCTACATAATGATGTGATTCCGTTACTAAACAAAACATGTAATTTTATAACTGAATATTAATGTTGATTTCATATTAATTTTTTTATAAAAAGATATGTATTTAGAAGATTTCAAGAAGTTATTTTTTTTAAAAAAAAAATCTCCAAAAACTTTAAAATACAAGATAAATAATTGCCGAATTCATTCCCAAAAGTTCATCTTATAATTCTTGAAAAAAAACTAATTTCACCAATCATACTCGTAAAAAGAAAGAAACTTTCTCCGTTCTTTGTCAAAGTTTCTAGTATAGATTTTTTTCCGAATTTTTACATCAAATTACTCCTTCATCTTAACGTAATTGTTTTGTAACATAAATATACCTAACTATTTTCATAATACATTTTAAAATTTTTTTTGGTTGTATAATTTTCGAACAATTCACCATCAAAGTTCGAGAAAAAAAAGTCAATCTTGAGAACTTTGATATAAACGGAACTATTAACAAATCACTATATCTTACTGTACCTACGACTAGTTCCCGCGTGATTTTTTTTCAAAATTTAACTTGATCGGCGATCTATGTAAGAACAGATTATTTGTTGGATTCTTTAGTATTGCACATGAATGTTTTTCTTTTTAAAATAGTGAAAATTAATATTTTGTAGCTTATTCCAATTTTATACTATACCTACCATATTATACATCCCGTTCTTCACTTTACAATATTATGGATTAAAATGCATTTTTGTCATTCATGTTTTATAGTTTGTGTGTTTACCCAAAATTCATTTTGATTAGCTGTGTATTGTTGTCATGTGAGTTTAAAATAAAAGGAGAAGATAAATGTAAATACATCTATTTTTTTTAATGAAAGAAATCAAATAACTTGCAAAGCTATTACATCAAGTCTTTACGTAAAATAGAAATAAACTGTAAAGGCAGGCTTTCCAGGGATAAAATCGGATCCGGTTCCGGAGGTATCCGTCGAGCAATGTGATCAAGTGATCAACAGCTGCATTAGCCGACCTATGTAAATGCATCTAAATTTAGTATATAGTAAGAGAAGTAAATTTTGTTTGATTGAAAAATCTATATTTATTATATTAGTGGAGAGAATAATATATTTTGTTGAATTTTCTTGATGTACGTTATTAGAGAGAAAAATTATCCTAAAATAGAGGAGTAGTAGGTGCTGTAGTATTTTACTTGTAATAGAGAAGAGAGAAGTAGTGGGGAGGGAGTCCCATGGAACTACATAACTACTTTCAATGTTATTGTTCCAAAAACGAAAAACTACTTTCAATGTTTTGCCTAGTATATATTGAGATATGACGAATTTGAGTATCAAAGTATATTAGTGCAAATACATACAAATTTGCAGTAGGTTCAGAAATGGACTTGCCATGAGTATAATTTAAGTACCCGAACTGTTCGTGTATAATTTAACTACCCGATCGGGTACCCGATAACCCGATTACCCAAACTGATTACCCGGTTACCCGAAAAACCCGTGCCCAGGCCTAGCCATGACATCCAAACGCTAGACAAACATTATTAAAAGTACAAATAGCTATACTACTGAAGTACATGAAATCATATTTATATAAGCTCTCAATTTCAATGTTGGACATTACACAACTCGAATTGCAATACTACTATTATCTATGGAGCATGTTCCAAAATCAACAATCGGAGCTTCCTAACCCGGCAAACCATTATGGAATCAAGATTTATATACTATCTACACTCTCTTTAACTTTGTGAGTTGGCTAAGAGAACATATCAGTTTGGCATGGTTGATACAACATATAGCGTTGCAATATGGAACACATGCACAACCTTATATAGATGCTTCAAAATCCAATGCTTTGTATATATCTGCTTCGAAAATCTTCAATTTTTCATTCGCCACAAGAAATCTCTTCAATGCGAGAATTGTAAGAAATTAAAGCAAGAACAACAAGGAGGAGAGATTGTTGGCTGCAAGAATGACTGCAATATTTACTGACCCGACTAACTTTATTGGAATAGATACTAAAGGTACAAAGTACAAACTGTGAATATAATTTGAGAAAAAAGAAAATAGAAATGTTTGCTTTACTCACACAAACATATACACACTGTGAAACTCGATTTCAATGAATAGATTTCGGTAGGGCCATGAAACTTACTGTGATATCTATACTCACGATTATAGATTCAAAAGATTGAGAGCAGTGATACCTCAAAGTTCAAACCCTTAATCAAGAAGGTAACATTAATTAGGATGCAGAGTTTATATAGATGATTTGTCAAAAGTTGCAGGGCAAGTCAGCAGGGACCCGGACAGGAGAATTAAGCGAAATGAGAAAATCACTACTTTGGACTTCAGCAGGGACCCGGTAAGGTTGCCAACACTACTTTGGATTCAAATTAAGCGAAATGAGAAAATCATGCTATGCCCGAGCTCTGGCTCCTCAAAGCTCGACTTAGAATTGGAATAACTCGTAATCGAAGAATTATGGTCTTGACAGGAGAATCCGGAGTAGAAACCAACGTTCGCCTCAATCTCTCAAGTTGAACTGATTGATCCAAAAAAGAGGGAAAATCAAAGTATTTGATACCGGAATCGAAGGCTTTGCCGAGGAGGTGGAAAGAAGGCGTCAGATTATGATGGGTGAAAGAGCTCGTCGTTCTAGATAGTTAGAACTACCGTGGGTGAATATTATTTTGTAGCGAATTTCCTCCACACGTGTCAATAGACGCACATGCTTTATACTTAATAACCTAGTATATTAATATTAACATAAAGTTGTTGATCAATATGGAAAGCCGTTAACCCGCCAATGTCGGACTTGGATCCGTATCCGGATCCTGTATTTTTTGTCACATTCGTTCATAGTCTAAAATTTGGGATTGATTTTGGGTACAGTAGTCCCAAAAGCTCACTCTTTTCTTCTCAAACTCCGATAAAGAAAAGCTTAAACCTCTCTTTCACCTGAAACTCCGAAATGGAAAGTCTTGCCCTGGCCTCATCTCCCAAACCTGTATTGGGACTTTCGCCCAATCCTGTCATCTCCAGCAAACCATTTCTGGGTTTCCCAATTCTCCCCAAGAAAACCGCTAAATTTGCTAGAAATCAAAAACCCAATTCTCCTTTGCCTGTTCTTTCATTGCTCCAGGGCACTAAAGCTACCAGAACTCTAGGTAATTCCTCGTTTCTCCTTTTATTGCTTCTTGATTTGTTGTAAATTTTGTCCCTTTTTATTATATACGTGCTATCTATTGTGGGCGGAGATGCTTATTTTCGTAATGTTTTATCTGTTTTAGATTGATATTTCATGATTCTTATATCGTGTATAGCTGTTAAAGTTCATGTTTGATAATTTGGTGTAGCTGTAATTTGCCATTTGGCCTACTTTTATCATTTGTGGCAGATGTAAGTGCATTGTGTCAGTTATCCTTCTCCCTAGCTGTGCATTTTTATGCTTTTGTATAAGCCTTTATAGTTGTAAATTGCGTAAGTTTACTTTGAACTTGTTGTCTATAGCTAGAAACATTCTATTGTTAATCGTTATATAAGAATGCAACTTGGCGAATCATATCGAGGGCATTAATCACAAATGATGAATTCATGAATTGATGTATGTGTATGTGTACTTGAGGATGTCATAATATGTCATGGATTGTGCCGGTTCAGTTTGATTATTTGTTTTTTTTTATTGATAGTTTTGGACTTTTGGTATAGGTGTTAAGTTTTTTGTTTGATAATTTTGTGTAATTTGCTATTGGCCTACTTTTTTCTGATTGTGGCGGAGATGTAAACAGTAAAGTGCATTTGGTGCGAGTTATTGTTGTTCTCCCCAATTGTTTCGACTTGAGGATCGTAAACTCAAATAATATGTTCGCGAATTAATGAAATTGAGTTTGCATTTGGATCTTGTCGTACTATGATGTGATAGGTGAACCAACCTATGAAATAGGCGATTCAACTAAGAATAGCTTATGCCTTACAGTAAAGGCTATGTCAATTGCTGTCTGTAGCTTGTGTAAGTTGTGATGCATGCTTATTTGCTAAAGATGTCTGCACTCGATAGACAAGTAGATTTAGTTGGTAAACCTTATCACTAGTTATTGGTATGTAGATTACTAAATTTTATGATTTGGCTGTAACCTAAAAAGTAAAAATTATACCGACATTGTGCGGAGGGCCCCATTCTGGAATGCTTATCTCCCTTTACATTTGTTATTACTTGGATTTTATGCAGGATGGAATAGATACAACGAAGCAAACAATGTGCTTTACACCCAACCCAATAGATGTGCTATGCTTACGTTTAAGTATTTATAGTTATCTGTTCTAAATGGGCAGAATGGTTACTATTTCCCCAATTTAAGGCTTCATAGAGATTGTTTCCTTAGTGTGAGAGACATCAGGTGATCCGGATATTGGTAATTTGGTATATAGAAAAATCCACTTAAGAAATGAAATGGGGGTGGAGTGTGAATGTATCGTTTGCTGCCTGGAACATATGACAAAATAGGTCATTGAGAGCAGGAACTTATTTTTGTCAGAAGTGTTTTTCTATTCCCAAGTGATCCTCTATGGAATTGGATATCCTTGTTATACTGCATTCTTATATACTCCTCCTGCAGTTGCAGAAAATGTTGCGAGGAACTGTTTTGCGAGCATCAGGTCAAGTGGTCAAGAAACATCTTCGGTTGGCGTAAATCCACAGATTTCTGTTCCACCTCCCTCTTCTCAAGTGTAATGAGGATAATTGTGGATTTCTTATTCTAGTTAGCTCTGTACCTACTGTATGATAACCGTTTTTATTTCTAAGTTTATAACTCATGAAAATGAACACCTTGCACCTAATATTAACGTCCAGTGATATAAACTGACTTATGCTCCTATTTCCATCTTCTCTCATTAGGGGCTCTCCATTATTCTGGATTGGTGTTGGTGTTGGTCTTTCAGCACTTTTTTCATGGGTATGTACATGCAAAACTTCTTGTTTGTTTCGTCTCTAGTACAATTCATATATTTTCACCTTTCAACTTGATCTGAACATACTTTCTGTCTTTGGTTATTTTACAGGCGGCTGGTAGAGTAAAGGTGGGCAACTTCTTATTTTTTCAACCATTGATTACTTGTTGAGCAATGGTTTATTTCTCCACTTGCTTCAGAACTCAGCTATATCTGCCTCAAACTATGTTTTTGCTGTTTAAAACGGAACTTGCCGAACCTTATCATAAAAAATATCAGGAATGATTACATACAGTTCCATTGTATTAAGTGCAACAACATTCTTCTTGTTTTTTTTTATGTGGTTATCTTACCTTGAGACTGAAAAGTTTTGCGGACTGTTTGGCACTCAGTATGGGAGTTGGGTTAAGCCCCTAACCAAGTCTAACAGTAAAATTTGTGTTTGGCATTGGGTTAAGGATTTTCCCTTAACTCAATTTTTGCAATGCTCCTATTTTTCTTTTTTTTTTATATTTTATCTTTCATCAATTAATCAATCATTCAAAATCATTAACACCAATCATATTCTTACACATACCTGTACTTTATTGCACTCTTACACAACCTACTATTATTTTCTATAAAACCTATAATCATTAACCCAAACCAAACACTCTTTTTTCCCATCCTCAAAACTCCGATTACTATTCTTGGATTATGAAATTCCGATAATTCTAAATCTTAACCGTGTGCCAATCAGTCTATTGGTCTTTCAGAAGGAAAGTATATTTTGATTGTAAACTATGATTATGTCATCTAGGTAAATACGCAATCTGGAAATAAGGAGTATTCAGTTGTCTGTAGATTTTACTTTTTACAAAATCAATGGCATGTTTACAAGCATTGGTTGCTGCAGCAATATGCAATGGAACAAGCTATGAAGACATTTACGCAGCAGATGGGTGGTCAGAACAATCCATTTGCTAATGCCGGTCAGAATAATCCATTTGCTAATGCCGGTTTTCCAACTGGAAATCCTGCTTTTTCCCCTGGTTCACCGTTTCCTTTTCCACCACCCACAAATCCATCACCCACAACTTCGACCACTTCGGCAACTCAATCTGCAACTGTTGATGTACCTGCGACAAAGGTGGAGGAAACCCCAGCCACTGTGAAAGAAAATATAGAACCAGAGAAAGGACCCAAGAAATATGGTAATCCTTAATGGTCTATCGGTCACCGTTCATCTTTTCGTTGAAATTACGCCTAGCTATTCCGACATAAATTCAGGAAATGATCATTATCTGGCTTCAATGTTTAATTCTTTTTGTGCAGCTTTTGTTGATGTTTCACCAGAAGAATCTGTCCAGAGTAATGCTTTTGAGAGCTATAAAGACTCATTTCAGACAGAAGAAGCAAAAGAGCAACAATCTTCAGTAATTTTCATCCCCTATCTAGAGCTGCTCTATGCATATATGCTTATGAGTTATGTCATTCTTTTCCTAATCATTTGGAAATCTTTGAATGGTCTTTCAGAATGGCACTGCTTCATCGCAATGGAAAGATACCTCAGAAAGTTCGTCCACCAGTAAGTGTTGTTCACTTATCCTCAGAAACTTCTCTTGCAATGGATTACGGGTGTGGAGCTATCTCCAATACTGTTACAAGGCAATAATGGCAACTATGCCTACATAATTTTAGTTTAATCTGTAGCACCAAAATAGTCTACTGTTATATTTTTTTATTCTTCTTTCTAATGTTGGTTTGTAATTGCTTGTGGTCTTGTGTATCCAATGATTTTGTACGTTTTCTTTGGTAAGAGGTTTATATTTTTTGCAAAGTTGCTATTTTTTCCTTGTATCTTTTTTTTTTGAAACGGCATATTACTACAAAGATAGCTATCAATACACCTATACCTCCAACCAAACACCTAAACCTCCTAAACCTGCACCCCACGGGAATCGGACCCTTGGCCTCCTAAACCTCCTACTTGCAACTCCTTCTTCTCTACCGTTGGACCACCTTATAACCCCCTCTTTAGTTATTTTCTTAACATTGCTTTACATTAACATCAATTCATGCTTTGAAAGGTTTGTTTAGTGATATCTGTACATGTTTCTCGTCATGGGGTTATTTAAATATTATTTATCGTAATGCAGGTTTGTGATTGTATGTGAAATTGCATTGTTTAGAAAGTTTTGTTTATTTAAATTGAAAGTAATAATTTTCTCTCATACGTGCTTAACGTATTGATCCTATATGTGTAGTTCTGATAAGGGTGAATGTTAGTACGGTATTTGCATAATATATGTTATTGCCTGCTTTATTGTCCTAGAGAGGGTCATATGATCTATAATTCAAGATAATATTAGGAAGTAATTTTCTGCTATATTTAATGATCAGGTCCAAAGACTCCTCTTATGTCAGTGGAAGCATTGGAGAAAATGATGGAAGATCCAACAGTACAAAAAATGGTTTATCCGTATGATTATTTATAGCTTATATCGTATTTGATTGGTAGCACAAACTCTTATATGGAGATGTTCTATAGATAATAAGGATATATGAATAAAAATTAATGTTCGAATAAGCACACAATTGGCTTTGCACATGCTACACACTGATTACGACTTGACATTGCATTCTTTCATTCTCTTTCTTATTTTTTATTTTTGGCGATATCTAATATCTGCTACTGTTACCTCTCCCCAGTTACTTACCAGAGGAGATGAGGAACCCATCAACATTCAAGTGTGAGTTTCATGTCCTCTTCAAATACCTTTAAGGACACGTATATTAATTTTCCTTATGAATTGCGAAGTATATATTCATACTTGTATTGTGATTCCTCAAATGTATATAAATCTAGTAATATGTAAACTTATCTATTCTGAAATCAAAGTAAAACCCATGGAAGACCTGGATTTGATGCTGCCTGGTTGTCTTATTGTAATTTCAGTCTACTAACCAGATAGTCTATATATTCCCAATAATCGTATGCCTTTCATTGTTGTGCTCAGGGATGCTACAAAATCCGGTATACCGTCAACAACTTCAAGATATGCTGTGAGAATCTCTCTTCTTTTAACATTTCTTTTAGGTTTACCCTTTAACTTATAGATTCTGTGAGGGCTCAACGTTGGTTTCGACATGTTTTGGAGTTTGATTGGTTAGTAGATAAGATAAAATATCTTGAGAAATGCATGTGTTTCACAGTAAATTAAGAAGTGTTTTGTAGTGTGTGCTTGACTGGTCTTTTTGAAACTTCTAGTACTACTGTTTTGAACCTGTGCTTCATATTTGCAGAACTAACATGGGGGGAAGCCCTGAATGGGACAATCGTATGATGGACTCCTTGAAAAATTTCGACCTTAGCAGTCCTGAAGTAAAGCAGCAGTTTGGTAAGCATAGTAGTGTTACCGAGGCACATTTTTTTACGTTGCACCTTTTTTTCTTTCCTCTCTCTATATACATGTTCATATATTCATTCTGAATTTCGTGCTTTTAATGGCTGCAGATCAGATAGGTCTTACTCCAGAGGAAGTAATTTCTAAGATCATGGCCAATCCTGATGTTGCCATGGCATTTCAAAACCCTAGAGTTCAAGCAGCCATAATGGAGGTAAGAAACTTCTTGATCACCTTCTTACAGTTTTCTAATGACATTAATTATTGATACATGCGTACCTCTGACCATTTTACCATGTGGATGCAATATTTAATATTTATCTGAGCTTGTTGAACATGGTTCTGAGTTGCATAAGACTCACTCTGGTGGGATACTTTGTTGAAGATTTGAATTTTGTGGGTAGTTTCTTTTAGATGGTGAATTTACCTCAGGTCCCTTATGTTCTATTATTTTTGGGAAAGCCCACGAACTTGAATGTATCCTGGATACCCCTTTTGCAGGAGGATATTTGATATTCCCTCTGCCTCAATGATCGATCTCGTTTGCTTTTTGCCCAGGATTTTAGGAGAGTATCTTATGCACATCTGATTGGTATTCTATGTATATAGTGGTGGGACCGCCATATTAAGAAAATAGTCTCTAAAAAAGGACACAAACTATTGACTGGGAGGGACATACGGAAAACTGAAGCGTGAATTATTGATCGGACTGATGAATACATGGGGTTTAAATAATCAAGTACCACCTTGCAGTGAGTCGTACTTGATCAGTTGATTGTTCTTTAGCTGTTGATGGAACATCAAGGGACCTCGGACTCCGGTGCTGAAAGCTATTATTACTTGGCAAATTATACTCTCTTGAAATATCTTCACTGAAAAAGATAATTATTTTATTGAAATTCCCTTGAAAATTCACCCGTTGAAGCATATTTGGGTTTTGGGGGCATCTATGATACATTGTCTCGCAGAAACTTAAGCAGGTTATGCATCACTAAAAGTACAATTACACTGAACCATGGAACTTTGAAATGAACCATGGAACTTTAAAATTCCATTGAGTTTACTATTGTGTGTGCTAATTTTGCTTCGAAGTGTGCTTATATTGATTTTTCCATTATACTGTGATCCTTTTGAAAAGTTTCGAATTTTCAGTTTCTCCTGGAAATCATTATAATTTTCGTTTTTACTCTTGCAGTGTTCTCAAAATCCTATGAGTATTGCCAAGTATCAAAATGACAAAGAGGTAACACACAACAATAGTCCACATTCTTTCTGCAAAATTGCATGTCATGCAAATTCATTTTGACCATACTATGTTTAATCATTTTGCCCCAGGTTATGGATGTCTTCACCAAAATATCTGAACTCTTCCCTGGAGTATCGGGCATTTAATGCTCAACTCAATCAGTTTCAGACACCTATTAGTTCTCTAGCATGAAACGAGCCACAGAATCTCAGAGCGGCATTTAAGTCCGTGCAGCACAACAGTACTGGCTTTAGCATCTGTTACATGTCAACGAAGCAAATTCTTTAACAGCAGACTCCATAGTCAACTGTGAGCACTGAGGTCTTCCAATAGTTGTCTTCCAAGCGTTTACCGTAATTTTTGTTAGCTGATTAGTCGGTTTCACACGCTTGAGGTACAAAAACTGGTTGCTGATAATACTATTCCTGTCTATTTGCCTTGTATGCAAAGATAAAATGTAGTATAACACTTCAGTTTTTCTTCAAGTGCTTGCCTTAAGTTTTATACCTACTTGTAATAAGGAGTTCAGAATTGAACTACTTTTGCATCGTGTCTTATAGACAGTGCGTCGCAGCTTTTGGGAAATGATTATTCTTTGCAATTGTAAGTTGTATACTCTGAAACCTGCCAGGTCGATCCGGTTGAACTTTGACCTGACAACCTCACTAGGTTGACGGTTTCTCGAAAGATACTTCATGCATAATATACTGGCGTTCGAGGGTGCAAATGCTCCATATGCACCCACACGGCCACACTCCCTGGTTCCACTTCTGACCAGGTAACTCTGAGTTAATTCGTGTAGGCTTGTTGAACTTGAACCTCATTTCGGATAGGTGCTGCGTAACTTTCAGATTGAGTTTCCACACGTGTAGTGATTTTAACAGCTAGCCCTTGAAACACATACATTTTATGAACGCAATACCTGGTTCGGTTCTACAGGTTCTAGTTCTAATTCCAGGGGTCACACCTTTTTTTTAACGGCAAATGAATGACTCGAAATATTCCTGACCTATTGGTTGGAGGGAGGTAATTAAAACATATTACCAACGGAGCAGCACTTAGCAATTACCCTCTCAATAATCAACCAATCAAAGTGACAAAACTAATGGGGCTGCTTATGGTCACAGACTCACAAATCACAATCACTGTACAGTTTATTGTCCGCTAAATATCTTCTACTGCAGTTGAAATGAATGACCATGTTCTGATCTCTGAACAATGGGATAATAATGTGAAAGTCCCGGTTGTGCATGGTGTGCTGATCACAACCACACACTTCTCCTTCAATTATTTTGTTCAAGGTTCAAGACTTCAAGTTGTGGTAGATATTTATAAATCCATACTCGTGCACTTAATACACGTTGTACAATTATTAATTATTGCACTTCTTCATAAAATCAATAAAATATCTTTAATTTTTGAAAACGCAACATTACTAACCGGACGCCCAAAATAACAAATTGTAGCATTATTAAGCGGACGGAGGGATTATAGGTTAAAACCTATATATATCCACTGACATTCACAATAAATATGATGTAAAAGATTGGTTAGAGCCAAAATGTGGAATTCACTGGTACTACTAGCCTTGTTCGTCATAACTACACTAGCATTTCTCTCAAAGATAATCAACAAACATCATCCGAAGCAAAACAACCCACCAGGTCCAAAGCCATGGCCAATCATAGGCAATTTAAACCTAATTGGTCCAATTCCCCATCAAACCCTCCACTTGTTATCCCAAAAGTATGGAGAAATCATGCAACTCAAGTTCGGCAAATTTCCAGTTTTGATTGCATCTTCTCCAGAAATGGCTCAACAGTTTTTAAAATCACATGACCATGTCTTTGCCTCCAGGCCTGCCCTTGCTGCTGGTAAATACATTGCTTACAATTTCGCAGAGGTCGGCTTGGCTCCGTACGGACCATACTGGCGTCAGGCACGCAAGATTTACTCAACCAATGTTCTCAATGCCAAAACAATTGATTCGCATAAGAATACTCGTGTTGATGAGAGGAGGAAGTTGCTATCTCGTCTACATGCTCTGTCAGGAAAACGGATTGTGCTGCAAAAGCATCTGTTACAGTATACTTTATCTTGTGTTAGCCGGATGACAATGAGCGACGTATACTTCACCGAGTCAAAGCAGGATGAGTCAAAGGTGACTATGTATGAGTTGCAACAGATGGTGGGGGAGTGGTATGAGCTAGCCGGCGTGTTCAACATAGGGGATTGGATTCCCTGGCTCGCTTTTCTTGATTTACAAGGATATGTTAAGAGAATGAAGGCTTTGCGCGATAAGTTTGACAGGTTTCTTAACTATGTTATTGACGAACATGAAGCTATGAGGATTAAGAGCAAAGATTCCGTCCCGAAAGACTTGGTGGACATTCTGTTGCAGCTTGCTGAGGATCCTGATCTGGAAATTAAACTGACTCGAGAGCATGTTAAGGGATTAATAATGGTAAGCTAGTTCAAAGTTTCCTATCTTTTTGGAAAAATAAAACTTCCTGTTTTTCCTTAAACAGTGCCAATTATATAAGCAAGTAGAACTTTCATTTTCCAAACTTGCATTTTGCAGGTTTTCTTTCATAGCTAGGGCTATAATTAAGAAACAGGTTTTTCATTTTCATATACATAACACATGCAGGAATCAGGATAATGGTTAATTTGTTATTGAAATCCAACTTACAGGACATGATACTTGCTGGCACAGATACCTCTTTATTCACCGTTGAATGGGCAGTGCTTGAAATGATGAAACATCCGCGAGTAATCGAGAAGGCAAAAGAAGAGATATGCAGGGTTATTGGGAGAGACAAATGGGTGGAAGAGGATGATTTCCCTCGGTTACCTTATCTCGACGCCATCATCAAGGAAACTATGCGGTTGCATCCACTAACCACACTTTTAGCCCCACATTACTCCATGGAGGACTGCAATGTTGCAGGATACAACATTTCAAAAGGAACTACGGTCTTCGTGAACACATGGAGCATAGGAAGGGATCCAAAGAATTGGGATTCACCCGAGGAGTTCTTGCCAGAGAGGTTTCTCGGCAAAGAAATCGACATCCTGGGCAGTAATTTTGTGTTGTTGCCATTTGGATCAGGGAGGAGAATGTGTCCTGGATATAGACTTGGACTCAATATGGTTCGCACCATGTTGGCTAACTTGGTTCATGGATTTAATCTCCGGTTGATTGAAGGTATGAAGCCTGAAGATGTGAGTACTGAAGAGAAATTCGGACTCACTACACATCCAAAAGTACCTCTTGAAATCATCATGGAACCTGCACTCTTCATTAATTACTGAATTAATACTGTTTGTTTTGTATATCTTGTGACTGCAGTTTGTACAAAGAATGCATAAACCTCTACATATTGTGTGTGATAATAATGTCAATCTATGATACCTGCAAGGTATATTAGTTCTATTCACTTTTGTCTGTACTCTGATCTTCTTCTCTACGTGGATATAGGTTATTTCAATAACCGAACCAAGTATTTGTCTGAGTCATTTATTCATATTTTTGTTCAATTTGGTTTATGGTTATTCATACGTGATTCTTGCTTGATCTTGTGTATTGATTGCGTGATTGCAATATTGGGTTTCACTGGTATACATGTGATATAATATATAAGGATCCAAATCACAACAAATGGAGGCGTTTGTGGGATATATCGATCGAGCTCTGATCAGCGCAATCATGAGTTCACTGAAGCGTGCGAGTGATGTTGACAAGTTCAATGGAAAGAACGAGTAATTGGTCTATGGAGAATGATCAGGCCGGCTCTGCTGGTTCTAAAAGACCTTGCATCTGCACTTGTTGGGGCTCATCAGAAAATGCTCACAACTCACGTACAACTATTACTATAGACCCACAAAAGATGAGAGAAGTACTGTAAATTACTGGATCTTAGACTCAGGCTGCCCATTCCGTATATATACATGGGATGAGGGGCGAGGGATTTAATTCAGAGGAAAAAAAAATTTCTTCCGTCTCATTTAAAATTTTATAG
Source organism: Plantago coronopus (assembly GCA_036897195.1). Classification (NCBI taxonomy): domain Eukaryota; kingdom Viridiplantae; phylum Streptophyta; class Magnoliopsida; order Lamiales; family Plantaginaceae; genus Plantago; species Plantago coronopus. Next base: position 17,021 of record JAYMSL010000569.1, read on the forward strand.
GGTTGATTTATTCGAATTTTGACCGCAAATCATTCATAATTTATAACGTATAAAAATGTAATAGTATTATGTTATATAAATGTACATAACTATTCATAATATATTCTTAAAATATTTTTTGCTGTAAAATTTTCGAACAATTCGCCATCAAAGTTCGAATGAAAAAGTCAAACCTAAGAAGTTAATTTCAAATAAAACATAGGAAGTAATACTTTTATCTTTAATAAATATAAAAAAAGTTAAAACATTAAAAAAGAATAATAATATTTTTTTTGACCCGGCAAAAATGAATTATATTATAACTGATCAATATTATCAATGTGCATCAACTAGTGCATAAGAAATGCACACATAATCAACCGTAGGCAAAGACCCCTAAACCGCCTAGCTAAGTCTCGCCACTTCATAGGGCTTTAAGGACACTCCGAACCTACCCTAAAAAACAGCCGACAACGTTTAGCCGTGAGGTTTGAAAGGTCGACCAAGAGTGAACTAAAGGACCTAGCTAAAAAGGACAAAGACAGCAAGAGGGCGGGAGTAGGAAAAAATACAAAAACCAAACCGAAAACCAGAAGACCCGAAAAGGGCCAACACTACATCTACTCAACCATGACACTGCCATTCAACTAATCCTAAACCAAAATTCAGTCACAGGCCCACTAAAAAATGTCAGAATGCGCAGAAGTAAACATTGATGAAGATGAATGTTATATTTGTATTCTGATTCTATATCAAAAACGTAGTGCAAGGCTCCCTATTTATACAAGTATATACACTGCTATTCTAAAGGGATTTACATGGAAGATTGCATCGAATCTTATCTGTTGAAGAGTCCAGATCTTCTTTGCTTCTGATCTTGTGCTTATCCTTCTGTTTTGGAGGTAGAGAGTTATGCTCTTTACAAGTCTCTAACCTGGGAGTTTCCGAAGCTGTTGGAACTGTTAGTTCGCTTGATTGGAATGCGTTGTGGCTCTTTCTCAGTTCGCTAGATTCATCTTTACGCTCTAAACGTTTTCCTTCTTGAGATTCCCCCTCAAGATGTGAGTATATGTTAATTACTCCCATCTTGAACGTCATTTCTTGTATTGTCTGTGAAGGAAGGGCTTTCGTAAATATATCCGCTAACTGTTGTGTTGTATGAACATATTCTGGTCTAATAGTTCCATTCAACACCTTTTCACGAATGAAATGTTGATCGACTTCGATATGTTTCGTCCTCTCATGGAAGACTGGATTTTTAGTGAGATGAAGAGCTGATTGATTATCGCATCTCATCACAGCTGGTTTGTCTTGTTTGAAACCAAAATCTTGTAATAAGTATCTAATCCACATGACTTCACAAGCTGTATGTGTCATTGCTCTATATTCCGATTCTGTTGATGATCTACTCATCACAGTTTGCTTCTTCGATTTCCAACTTATAAGTGAATCTCCTAGAAACACACAATATCCGGTAACTGACTTTCTTGTATCCAAACATTGTGCATAGTCAGAGTCTGAGTATGCTATGACATTCATGTCATGTTTTGATGATAGCAAAATTCCCTTTCCAGGACTGCCTTTTAAATACTTGATCACGCTATACGCGGCGTGTAAATGATCCTTTGTAGGTGTATCCATATATCTGCTCAAAATGTTGACAGCATAGGTTATATCTGGCCTTGTAAAGGTCAAATATATCAACTTCCCAACTATCTTTCTATACTCAGTTGGATTATTCAAGGGAATTTCCTTTGCCTGATTTGTTAAGTGATGATTTTGCTCTATTGGAATAATATGTGGTTTGCATCCACTGAGACCATTTTCCTCAATGATTTCCAAGGCATATTTTCTTTGACATAAATAGATACCTTTCTGGGATCTAGATATTTCAACTCCTAGGAAATATTTAGGCTGACCTAAATCCCTTATTTTGAATTGCTTCATGAGTTGATCTTTGACTTGTTGAATTTCTGTGTGTTTGGTTCCGCCTAGTAGTATATCATCAACATATACTAACAAGGCTACATAACCATTTTGGCTATGTCTTGTGAATAACGAATAGTCATGTTTAGACTGTTGAAAACCAATTTTGGTTAAGAATTGTGTAAGCTTTGAGTTCCATTGTCTCGAGGCTTGTTTGAGTCCATATAATGACTTGTGTAGCTTACAAACTTTATTATCCAATGATTCCCCCTTAATGGAGTAACCGGGAGGAAGTTTCATGTAAATTTCTTCCTCAAGGTCTCCATTAAGAAAAGCATTGTGAACATCAAGTTGTGTTAGAGTCCAATGATGTTGAGCAGCAAGAGCAAGGAAAACTCTAACTGTGGTGAGTTTGACTACGGGACTAAAAGTCTCACTATAATCAATTCCATATTGCTGTGTGAAACCTTGAGCAACTAAGCGTGCTTTATACTTATCTATTGTGCCGTCGGCCTTGAGTTTGGTTTTAAAAACGTATCGACATCCGATAGGTTTGTGAGTGGCCGGCAAGGAGACAATAGACCAAGTATTGTTATTGTGAAGCGCATTTAATTCGTCTTGAATGGCAAGTTGCCAGTGTGAGTGTTGCATAGCTTCTGAATATGTACGTGGTTCTTTGATGTCAGAAAGACTGATAGAGAAAACACGTTGCGATTCAGAAAGTCTATCATAACTAAGATAATTGGAGAGTGGATGTGCAGTACTACACTTGAGAGATTTGGTTTTAGGGTCTCGTTTGATGGGATCACATTGAAAATCTGCAAATTTGGAAGGAAATTTGCTGGTTCGATTAGATTGTCTAGTAGTGATGATATGTTCTGGTTGATCTTGTAATTCAGATATGTCTAAAGATGGTGAAGAAGAAGAACTGCCTAGATTTGTGTCCGGAGAAGAGGACATAGGTAATCCCGAGGAGATTGGGGATTGATGTGAAGAAAGAGGTAGCTCGTCATGATCATTCGAAGATGAAATAGATTGATCATTAATTATAGTTTGATCATGAATTGGTTGAGGTGGTGTAGAAGGCGATGGAGACGACGGTGTTAAATGTGGGGCAAGGATAATATCATCCGTAAAGTCGTGAGTTTGTGAGTGAGTAGGAAGACGGATAGTGTCAGAAAGAGAACCTGATAATATATCTAGATGATAAGGAAATGTATCTTCCTGAAATGACACATCTCTGGAAATGTAAATAACATGTTTATCCAAGTCATATAATTTATAACCTTTGACATTGGCAGGAAAGCCAAGAAATATAGATCGTCGAGATCGAGGACTGAACTTGTGATTTAGTTCTTTAATTGTGGCTCCATAAGCCAAACACCCGAAAACACGAATATGATTAAGAGTTGGTTTTGAGCCAAAAAGGATCTCATATGGTGACCTATTGTTTAGTTTTTCAGATGGGATTCGATTGACTAAATAAGTGGCAGTAAGAACTGCATCACCCCAAAACTTTAGGGGCAAGTGAGCTTGAAATAACAACGAACGAGCAACATTTAGAAGAGTTTGGTGTTTGCGCTCAACCACTCCATTTTGTTGCGGAGTATATACACAAGTTCGTTGGTGAATGATACCGGTTTCTTGAAAGAAATCTGGAAGTAAGAATTCAACCCCATTATCGGTTCGAATGGTTTTAACGACAGTTTGAAATTGTGTACGTATCATCGTAACAAAACTGGGTAACACATGGCGTACATCAGATTTAAACTTAAGTAACACCACCCAAGTCATTCTGGAGCAATCATCAACAATAGTAAGGAAAAAACGATGACCTTGAATTGAAGTTTGGGAAAAAGGACCCCAAATGTCACAATGTAACAATTCAAAGAGACTAGAATTGAAATGATGTTCTTTAACAGGAAATGGACTACGCTTATGCTTGGATTTCTTACATACATCACAAAAAGAAAAATCAGTGCACTTGACAATTGGAGAAAACTCTTCAATGAGTTTTAGTCTGTCGATGGGAATGTGACCGAGACGAAAGTGCCAAATGTCTTTATTCAACGAAGCACACTGATGAACATGATGTTGTGGTGAAGAATCCTTATTGGTATTGAAATAGTAAAGCCCTTGTTTAGGCTTGATCCTTCCAATCTGAAGCAAGGAAGAGTGAATCTGCATGATACAATCATCTTTAGTAAATGTGACTTGAACATCATTGTCTCTAGTCATCTTACTTATAGAAATTAAGTTGACTTTAAAACTAGGAACACATAGGACATTAGTGAGCAATATATGCCTATTGAGCTGAATATCACCAATATGAGTTACTGAAATTTTTTCTTGATTTGGGAGTTGTACAGTAGATGATAATTGTCTAAAATTGTGAGTGTAAAGAGATGATGAATAAATTACGTGATCAGATGCGCCAGAATCGATAATCCAAGTATTTATATTTTCAGAGAAAGCATGATAAACATATGTACCTGCAAATTGGTTATCATTCATGGTTGGGGCAGATGATGAAGCACCCACTGCATGAATCTGTGGAGTCTTGATGATCTTCATGATAGCCTTGAGTTGTTCCTGAGTGAGGGGTGGATCAGTTTCATCGTCATCCCTCATCATATTGGCAGCAGCAGAATGATATGTCTTACGATTCCTTTCTTCATTTTTGGTGAACTTGAAATCAGCCGGAAATCCATGTTTACGGTAACAAGTTTGCTCTAAATGGCCTGGTTTAAGACAGAAAGTGCACACCATACATGTCTCAGTTGAATGTCCCGTCTTACGGCACTTAGTACAGTATAGATTATTTCTTCCGTTCTTCCTTTTGAACCCAACTGCCATCGCAGACATTTCACTGCCTGTATCAGACTGATCTCTTGCAAGTGCGTGACGCTCTTCCTGTTGCACAATAGAATAAGCTTTGTGCAGATTAGGTGTTGGATCCATTGCCAAAATTTGGCTTCGTACGTGTGCAAATGAGTTTGACAGACCCATCAAGAAGTAAATGACTTGATCGATCTCTTGATTCTTCGCCAAATCATGCATAGGTTGGCAAGGGCATTGGCCACAAGTGCAACCTGCAGCTGGACGGAAATTACTGAGTTCCACCAATAATCCTTTCAGTCGAGTGTAATATTCTCCAATGGAGCTAGTACCTTGCTTAAGATTGCTCAGATCCTTTCGAATCTGAAAGATCCGCACAATATCAGGATCTGCAAATTGAGTAGCAAGCTTTTCCCAAGCTTCTTGAGCTGTGGAAACATATCGAATAGTGGATGCAATTTCTTTGCTCACTGAATAGAGAATCCAGGTTAAGATTACATTATTACATCTCACCCATGGCCGATATAAAGAATCTGCAGCATCTGGGATTGTGTGAGTTCCATTAACAAATCCCATTTTGTTTTTCCCAGATAGCTGCAATGTGAACATACGTTTCCAATCATGATAATTGGTTCCATTCAATGGTGGATCAATGATAATAGTGTTCAAACCGTCATTAGGATGAAGGTAATACGGATGATAAGGATCAGTGATTGCAAGAGAATTGACAAGAGCATCTTCCTGCGTTTTGTCCTGAGATTTGTCTGGAGACGGATTATTCACTGGATTAGCTTCGTCAACCATGGTGATTCTGCAGAATTTCGATGATTCTGTAGATTAAATAAATGAATAAATGAGTATTGATTGAGTGAATTTCCAGTAGATAGAGATAATACAGATATGTAAGTGCACCTGAGATGTGTAGGTGCAGAACTGACGTGCAGGAGAGAAGGAGAAAAAAAAAATTTGAGTTTGCAGCCAAAGTCCACGAGCAGCAAACTGAAAAAGAACCAGGAGTGAAGCTCAGATCGTGAGAGCCGGCTCTGGTACCATGTCAGAATGCGCAGAAGTAAACATTGATGAAGATGAATGTTATATTTGTATTCTGATTCTATATCAAAAACGTAGTACAAGGCTCCCTATTTATACAAGTATATACACTGCTATTCTAAAGGGATTTACATGGAAGATTGCATCGAATCTTATCTGTTGAAGAGTCCAGATCTTCT
>JAYMSL010000570.1:0-22976 GCA_036897195.1 Plantago coronopus
AAATAAAAATAAAATGAATATGAATGATGTTCGAGTTTGTAACAGAGATTCCGTTACACTAAATAATGATACAATCTTCTACAACAACTTGGAATCGTTATAAACATTGTCCGAAAACAATCAAATCAGTTACGAAGTAGTAGATATTAAGCGTTCACAACGGGTTCGCCGATTTCCCCTTCTACCTATTGAGTGGTAGTTAAAAAGTAAACCCTACTTGCATTTCACCATTAACCACAACTCAAATGACTAAAGCAAATTTACCAACCCAAGAAAAAGCAAAAATAGTAGAAGCACAAAACGTGGCAAAAAATTCAACCAAATTTGTAATTTTGTGTTAGGAATCATTTCAAAGTCCCACTTACTTTTTTGTGACAAAATTTTCAAATCTGGACCCTACAAAACCCCAACCAGTTCTATTTATTCATTCCCACTCTCTCAAACACTACAAAATCCACCAAAAAAAAGCTAAGTAAAAACACCATCTTCTTCTTCACTCTCCTTTTCACCATTGTCATGGGAAACTACAAGTTCAAATTCTCAGACATGCTCCCCAACGCCTGGTTCTACAAGCTCAAAGACATGACCCGGTTCCGAACCCACCACCAAAACACCAAGCATTCCTCCTCCGTTGCACCAACTTATCTGTCCAAGATCCCTACTCAATCAGACCAGAGAAAGTCCTACTACTTCACTAGGGAACTCAACGATTTCCACCCGAATTCACCGATGTTACAAGCGAAAGTCGCGGTTCAGGAGACCCCGCGAAGATCGTCAGGCCAGCGGAGGAGAAGAAGCACCAAAAAACGGCCTAATAATCGCGTTCTCTCCTCGTCTAACTCCTCTAGTTGCAACTGCCAAACCTCGTTCGACACGAACTCTCCCTCCGAAGAGTCTTGTGTTTTCGACCATACTCCCCTGCCAGAGCAGAACGACTCTCCTCGTATTCAACCTACTAAAAACATCTCAGTCGTGCCGCAACATAATGACTCGTCACCCGGTTTTAAACCGGTCAAAACCATCTCTGTTCTGCCACATCAGCTTTCCACTGACACGACGCTGTCCTGGTCAAACTCATGTCAGTGCAAAATCGGAAAAGATTTAGACTCCGATAGTAAAACAAGCACGAAAATCGATGCAAATATTCCCGAATTCAGCCACCTGCCTCCCATAATCACCAAGAAACAGGGGAACGCCAAGGATCACAACATTTCAGGTGATCATAAAACTCCTGGCAGGCGATTTCCAAAGAATTCGACGTCTCCAGGGATGAAACTGCGTACGAAAATTGGGAACAGGCGGATACAAACTGGCAGGAAGAGTGTGTCGTCGTCGTCATTGCAACGAGAGAGTCTCGCGGTGGTGAAATCGTCGGAGGATCCTGGAAGAGACTTCAAGGAGTCCATGGTGGAAATGATCATGGAAAACAATATCAGGGATTCTAAGGAACTGGAAGAGCTCCTGGCTTGCTATCTGTTGATGAACTCTGATGAGTATCATGGCATTATCATCAATGTATTCAAGCAGATTTGGTTCGATTTTGTGCGTATTCGTCTTAAATGATGCGAAATGTACGTTGTAATATGATATTAGACTTAACGAGCCTACCTTGTATTTTATTAAACGAGTTGAGCTTGTCGTAAAACAAGTTTATAATATCTTTACAAGTCGGCTTGTCGTAAAACAAGTTTATAATATCTTTACAAGTCGATTTAAAACCATATTGAACGAGTCGAGATCTTTTTATGGATTGACCCAGTTAATAGTTATCTACACTTTATTTTTATAGAATTACCACTTACAAGTCTGCAGAGTATTATATTGAAGGAGGTGGGCTTGAAAATTCATAACGATACTGAACGAGCCGAATACTGGTTAAGATTGAGACAATTTTAGGGCCGATTATATAATAGTTATCTTAAGGTAAAGACAATTACTACGAGACGAGTCGAGTATTTGTTAAGATTGAGATAATTTTAGGGCCGATTAATAGTTATCTATGGTAAAGACAATTGGTATATACATAAAGATGAACCACTTTGCCAGGAAAGAAAATTTGTTTGTGTTTTTTTTTCTTCCCTCAAATGATGTGAAATGTGTCATGTGTGTTGTATTATAAAACTGGATCGACTTAACAAATATACCGTGTATTATATTAAACGAGTTGAGCTCATTTCAATGATAAAACAAGTTTCTAGCGTAACTAGAGGTTAACTCGTAAGTCATAATGATATTGAACGAGCCAAGCATTCGTTATGACTAACTAACCGGAACAATTTCACGTCCGAGTAAGTATCTGTTCATTTCAACTTAAGTTCAGATCCATTCAGATTTGGTTAGTTCAAATTTGTACTTCACTTCAGATCCATTAAGTTCAGTTCAGTTCAGTTCCGGAATTCTCAGCTGAAAATAACAGATCCATTAAGTTCAGTTCAGTTCAGTTCCGGAATTCTCAGCTGAAAATAACAGAGCCTAATAGTTATAATCTAGATTATCTTTAAGAGTACAAGTGCTATACATGCACCAGTCTGAACCGTTTTGCTGGGAAAGGAAATTCAATTGTGTGAAATCCATTTAGAATGGTTGATATAAAAGTTGAAATTTTCTGTTTTTGTTTAGTCTAACTTCGTGAGAGTTGGTAAATAACAACAAAACTGAGTTTGTACAACTTCAGTACATGTTATGTTAAAGAAGTGAAACACCTGGGGAAAACTATTTGAACTTAGCTTCAATTATTCGACACACTCAACTAAGTTATACTATTACTGATCGAATATGTAAATAATTTGAAAAATGATACGTACGAGAATTCAAATCCGATTGATTCTAGCTAGTGCGTAATTTATCGATCAATTAAGGACATCTTAATTTGAAATTCATGTGATTGATAGAAGTAGTATTACATGCGTTATTCGTGAACCATCTATGTTTAAACTTTGCTCCTATTATACGACAAATTGAGCCAAGTTATCTATGATTGATCGAATTGGTGAATACTAATTTGAAAAATGATATGTACAAGAATTCAAATCCAACTGATTCTTGGGTGGAATTTATAATTTCACCCAAGAATCAGTTGAATTCGAATTCTTGTACGTATCATTTTTTAAATTAGTATTATTGATCAATTTAGGGACATCTGGTGGAATTTATAATTTCACCCAAGAATCAGTTGGATTCGAATTCTTGTACGTATCATTTTTTAAATTAGTATTATTGATTAATTTAGGTACATCTTAATTTGAAAAATATGTGATTGATAAAAGTTGCATGCGTGATACATCTTATGTAAATTCATGTCAAACCTAAAGAACTTTTGGACTTTTGGTGCATCTATGTCAAAAGGCTGGGTGTTATCTTGAACATAAAGTTGCTTTGGGTATTAAAAAATTGCAAGTGAAAGAAAATGTTTCTGTCCTGTAATAGAGATTCAACTCGTTCGGTTTACTTTTCTTACGTGATTTACAGGTTATTATTTGAGTGTTAGAGAGAATTCGTCCAGAAATATCAAATTTTCATATATGTTACTATTCGAGAGTGTAGAAAATTTGTCGAGTACATGATTAAAGAAATATCGAATGTAGTGGTCGAAAGAGTGGACACGGATGTTTTGTAATACCAAATCACAATTTGTGAAATATGAATGGTTCAACTTCAAAGTTTGTGCTAAATGATTTGGATATTCAATTATCATTGAGTGATGGGAGTTTTTGAAATGACTCCTTTTTAACTTTTATTATTTCTTATTGTTGTTTTTTACTGAAAAAGTATGTGTAAATATTTAATGTCTTTTCCCAAAGATTTAGCTACAATATCAGAATTTCATTTATCTGACATTTTTTGCTTTGTCTACTTGTGGATATGTCAAATCATTTTTGTTATGAACTAGTGCTTGTTTGCTTAAAGGGTTACATTAAGTTCATAATAGGACTCTATAATTAACGGTGCTGGAATATCATATATATAATACTAACAAAATTAGTGTATCGAGTGATGGACCTAACATTTTTTTTTGGAAGAACTACGGGATTAGGCCCCTAGTATTTGTTATAGATCAAAATAAAGCGTTCAAGGAGGCTTGTAAGATCTCCAATACATGATTGTCTTCTTGGGCACAAATGAGGCTAGAACAAAAGAGCAACATAGAGACCTAACAAGATATGCTAACTGCCTATAGCTGAGGAGGTCTTCCAATTGATTTTGCTGCGCATTACACATATACAAACGCGGGACAACGATCAAATTCTTGTGCTCCAAGTAAGGAATGTTGTTACTGCTGTAGAAAGAGATCATAACAATAATACAACATTGACAGGAGACTTGCGTATATTCCAGTTTCCAGATCATGGCCACCCAAAATATAAACCAGAGATAATCTACAACTTCATTGCAAAAGGTCGACAACATATCTTGCTGCTTGAACAACATATGAGCATGCTCATTCTTCGAACATATTTCACTGCTGACACTAAACTTACACTGCCAAAGTTGCTGCACCAACGTGCCAAGAACATTAAACTGTACGAAACTACTCTTACACCACTGATAGATGTTGCTAACCATTACATATCAAAAGGGTGCTCCATATCTAAACCAAACTCATTAAGAAAATGTACATACACATAAGAAATCATGTAATACAAGATGTACTCAATAAAGCAATAAAGTGTGCGTGTGCATGTGAATCAATGATAAAGAAGGTGTGAACTCAGCTCGACTTGATATTCAAGACATTACAAATGAGCAAATGCGATACATAATAATGTTCACAACATCGAAGGACACTATGGCTAACTTTCACATGTCTTACATAATCGTTTGATATTTTATCTAAACATGTTATTATATAGTTAAAATCAGAATTAACCACTACTGTAATTTATGAATAATCAAGTCTCGAGCAAGAGTTAGTGCTAATCTAATTGCTCAATATGTAGTTAGGAGCTGTTCTGTACCGTGATTGATTTAAAGTAGATTGTGTCTAAGACTAGATTATATGAAAGATTTAATATTCAACATCATATTTGGTTGCACACATAATATAGAAGACTAATTAGGTCAATTATACTATTTTCCTCTTACAAAATGTAAATAATGAAATTATGAAAGCATTGGAAACGTAAATTATGGTCTTAAATGTGTTTTTTAAATGCATGTTGTAAATTTCATGGTTGATTTGAGGTGCAGAAATGGTAATTTGATCTAATAATTACATGGAGGATTACAATCCACCTCATTTGCTCAAGATGTGAATCAGCCTTTTAGCCCGGGTCAGCCATATTCAATATCTTTGACCCTGAATTATGGAGGTTGTACAGAACAAGGGATTAGTACCTACTAAATCTTATAATCCTTACTAATTCAATCTAATACCCATTACAGAACAGCCCCTTACTGTACGTATGTTGTTGTCTCGTTTCTTAGTTGAAAAACGATTGAGGTTAAAATGCGAGACTCGTAAAGTGATGTAAATAAAATTATCGGGGCTAAAATGAAGATAGGGAAACTTCAGAGTAGAGTTGTTATTTTTCAACCCCCTTTTATCTTCTTCAGCTAAACTGTTTCACTGTTGACCACCAAGCACGATCGGAGACTGACGAATCCATGGCGCGATTTTGCAGAACCGCCGCTCCGTTGGCGGCGATAGCTCTGCTCCTCCTGAGCTCAATTCTACCGATCTCAATCGCTTATCGTCCCGGTGACATCGTCCCTATGAGCCGCATGGGGCAATACCACGCTGTAATTCTCTCTCTCACACCATATCATCTTCCCCCTCTCTGAGTGTAATTTTGATTAATTGATTTCTGTTCCGTTTGATTGCAGTCGAGAACTGTTTGGCATGATATGATCGGGAGACACTGTCCAATCTTCGCTGTAAATCGTGAGGTTATTTGCTTGATTTTTGTTGATTCTTCTCTGAATTGATCCCTTTTGTTAGGGATGGAGCTGTTTTTAGCTCGATTCGTTTTGTTGTTAGCTCAAATTTTAGTTTGTTCTACAGGCATTGATTCCGGTTCCTAAACCGACTGGATATACCGGAGCTGATCCTTATAAAATGTATGTCTCTAGCTTCATTTTGCACTACTTGTAATTTATTTTATCGGATTTGATGTTATAATTAGTCGCATAAGATGAGCAAGTTTTGTAGAAAACCAAATTTTGCCCTACATTAGGGGAATTTGTCAAACTCTTGTTATTTCAGCTCATATTTGAAAGTTGAGATGAAGTTTAGGATTCCTATAATGAATACGGGTACCCAAGGAATACTCTTGGTTCTGTGTTAGATTTGGTATCAAGTTTCCTTCAGTGGCATTCGTTCTTCTAACATTCTTATTTCCCATTGGAACAATTGCAAGTACCTTGGATGGTAACTGTGTATACATAAAGACTTTGGTTCTCTGTCACTGACTTGATCAGTCGGGCTGTACAAATAACAGTTTAGCAAGTTATGTTTAGCTCATGAAAGGACATGTTCATTCTTGTTAGCCTCATACGAGTAAGACGTGCAGTTTCCTAATGAAATGATTGCTGTGCAGATCATTTCAAGTTGGGAAAGAAAAGTTCTATATCCCATGGCTTTTTGTGGTCGGCCGGAAAAGCCAAGAGGTGCCGATGATTGAAATGCATCTGGTAAGGATTCTGCTAAATTCACTTGTCCATTTGTTGAAGTGAAACTGGACGTCCATTGTCCAATTGGCTGGGGGTGGCGAGAGGTGTTAAATGAACTCGTTGATTTTCTGATGAATCAATCTTATATGACAATGTGCACCTCTTTCACTCCTTTCTTGGAGAAAACTAAAATGCAAGTGCTCTTTTATGCTGGTCTAGCTTTTTATGCTGGCTAGCTACCCGTAATTCCGTAAATATACGTTCTAATGAAAGTTTCATGTGTGTTTGTAGAGGTACTCTGGTGGAGATTTGCTAGGTGTTACTGCAAAAGTGATAGATATGCCTCACAGCTGTACGTTATTCCTTATGTGCATTGATTTCTTGATACTGCAACTTTTGTTAATCATTATATTATCTTTAGGTGCAAATTAATATCGTAAACCCAGATGTTATCCATTTAAGTAAATTACCAGTGGTTCCGTTAAGATGTTTTGATGGATCTCATTCATTCATTTGCTGATCAAGTCAATTTTCAGTTTCTAATCTTGAATTTGAACTTGCACTTGGTATTTGGTTGACATACATATTTATGTTTCCTACATTTTGGGTTATGTTTTCTTAGTTATAGGATTTCTTTGAAATAGTTACTAACACTATTTATGTTGAGAAAAGAAAACCTAAAAGCCCACCTGTCTTAAGAATAAATTGCAGCTACAGCCTTTGTAATTGCTAACTGGAAATGTTCTCCTCCTTAATTTTTTTAAAATGATCTAGTATCTGTGTAAAGTTTCAACCAGCAGAGCACACATCTCGATTTCATTTTGTGATAATTATAGCTTTCGCCTTATACAACTAATTTTCACTTCTTAGTCAATCTTGTTTATTTGGTAATCCAATATGCTACTCATTATTATCAAGTGTCCACGTATTGGTTGGATAAATAAGTTTGGGAGTTGATAAAAACCTAGAACAAAAAATTCTGGTGCAACAAAGTTGCATGTTTCTGTTAAATAAATATCAGAAATGAATATATCATAAAAACACCTAATTGCTTCAACATTTTTATGTTTTTTGGTCATCGAAATCCATTATTAGCCTAATTAGTAATTAGTTACTTCTCATATGCTCACTTTAAACAGACGTAGAAGTTCATCCAGACATTCGTAAACACTTTTGGGATCAGCAACATTGGCCAAAGCACATTCTTGTCAGATACACCTGGTAACTTCCTGTTATCTGTTTACTCTTACTAATAGATAACTTTACTAGTCTCAGTGTAGTTACAGATAGAATAGTTTGTATGATCACAGCTGTTCAAGTCATTCTTATCTCTGTATTTCAATATTTTCTGTTAATATGTCTTCAGTGCTGGTGAGCTTGTAAGGTTATCTTGTGACTTGAAGACCATAATGGATAAGATGCTATTGTGATCATTAGCCCCCCTCTCTCTCATGTCTATCATCTGAACATATTACTGGTCAAAATTAGATTACTTTAAATTTGCATCTTCTTGAAAAGTTGACCTGTAACATTACATGAAGCAGACCTTCATGATAGCAGTCACGTTTCTTAATTTTATTGTCTAATTTAGGTTGCTTAGGTGATATAAATCCGGGTTTGATCTAGTGTTACTGTTGGCTTTCAATTCCTGTGTTAGTGTTAACCATACTGATATCTTTTTTCTTGATTTTAATAGGCAAGAGCAATCAGAGATCGATGTTGTTTCTGGATTTTATGTTCTTTTTGGATCAGGTAAACACCATTTGCCTTCTATCTATCTATTTAAACTTCTCTAGTTCAATGTAATAGAATGGAGTGTCACATGATTGGAGTGAGTACTTCTGAGTTCGATAAGAAAAACTATAAAACTGGATGCTGGATGGATAAGGAAAACCAGAAGATGCTCAGATAAAAGATCATGTCTTTATTGTTTAGACAAGTTGGCACAAATTGTAGTACACAAAGATAACAGATCTGGTTTAAAGGCAGAGTTCCAAGTATGGTGAAACGTCCAAACTTAAGCACATCACGATATCAAATTATTAGATGTCTTTCATCACATGATAATTCTAATTTTCGAACGATTTCTTAACTCCACAAACAGGGCTTATGCTTTCCTTCATTCTGGCGGTCTACGTTTTACAATCATCCAAAGACAAATTTGCAAGGTACTACAAATGCTTTAACCTCCCTTCTCATGTTATTAATGAGACATTGACGCCTAGATGTTTAAATAGTTCATCTCTCCTGTAAGTATTAAATATTCTGTTTATGATGTTAGGTTCGTGATGGACACTGTAGCTGAAACCAGCATGCCCGCTGGAGGAGTTGCTAAAGTTGAATGATTAACTTATTGCGTAAGATGGTACATTATGCAATTCCTGGAATTGACACTGGCACATCTCTTCTGATATTGTGAACTATAGCCAGAAAGAAAGAGTCAGTTTCAAGTCCTCCCATACAAGCTTCCGACAAATTAGTAGCAGCTGCTGAAGGGAGTGTGTTTGACTAACTTCTGCTGTAGACAAACTTAGCTGTGAAACACTGGTCGTATTATCTGTGAATTCGAAGTTAGATATGACTAGAGTATGTAAACATAGTTGTAAGCATAAATTAACAATTTTGAACTTGATTTGAAATTTGCGGTACTGTAAGACATTGGTCGTCTCATCTCTTCGATTGACACGCACTTAATTAGTGTTGTTAATTTTCGACTACACACAGCCTAGTCCTATGATTCAAATGGTTCATTCTCTTTGATGGACATGAAATATATTCCTTCACTCTGAGTTTGAGTTGAGAATTTAGGTGCTTCAAATCGTTGTGCATGGAGGACAAACACAACAAAGAATGACTATATCCACAATAATTCTTGGGTGGAATTTACAATATTACAATGGTGAAAACAATGTGTTTCCTCTTTTTTTAGCCGTCTCTCGCTCTCAGTAAACTTGGAATATCACTGCCCTCGTTCTGAATTTCTGATCACATGGCGTGGTATACCATCTCCATTGATCCGGTCAATGTTCTCAATGAGGTGGCCCGGATAGCGGAGGATTTCCTGTAGTGTAGAATGCAGTCTATATGTGCGCAAGATGTTCGCTTTCATTGCCATATCGGTACTAGCAGTCTTCTACTCTGGGTTTCAAGATCCAGAGTTGACCATCCGGTGAAGTACCTGCAATTTCATTTGAGGTACAACTTCAATCCCTAGTGTACGTACAACATGTTCCAGCAAGGTGTAAGCAGTTTGTGACGTTTCCTTCAAATAGCGTCATATCGTGTTCTGAAATGTGACGCTTTTTTAATGATAACTGACATGACTAATTTCTTCACAGCAAGTCAGCAATTCTTAATTTTACAAATTACAACCTGTATATTATAAGAATTTCAGTGATATATACAAGTAAAAATGCAATACACACAAATAAATAAGAGAAAAAAGGAAAATGTGACACATCTGAGGTAGATGAGATTACAAGCCAATACAGAACTGTAGAATTTATAGGGCAACTCTTATGTGGACTGTCCAGTTGCTGAAGATAAGGATGTGGCTGATACTGCTGATAAAGTGTCCGAACGATTTAAGGATTCCGAAATATTCAACAAGTCTTGGGTGCTTGCATAATTATGTGCTGGTGCTGATGGCATACTGGGAGGAAGATCTGGCAACGAAGCTTCACAATCGAGCACACGAGCCACTACACTCATTGAAGGCCGTGAGTTCATATCCGGATGGGCGCACCAGAGGCCTACGGTCATCAACCGGGAAATATCTGATCTGTTAATATCAGAACCCAACCTCGGATCAACTGCCTCCAGAAGTTTTCCCGTTCCATACAAGCTCCAGGCCCATTCCACCAAGTTCACTGGACCTTGTTCGGTGATGTGAATCGCTCTCTTTCCAGTAGCAATCTCCAATGCCACCACCCCGAAACTGAACACATCTGTTTCCTTGCTGGCAATGCATGTGTTAATATACTCGGGAGCCATGTACCCCCGTGTCCCAGACACATTAACTGTTGTTTTATACCCCTTCTGGTGATCAACCATCCGAGCAAGACCGAAATCTCCTAGCTTTACTTTGAAATTCTCATCCAACATGATATTGCCAGACTTAATATCCCTATGCAACACGCAATGTTCACACATTTCGTGTAAATAGAGCAAAGCAGAAGCCAATCCTTTTGCGATCTTCATTCTGGTACCCCAATTCAACAAATTTGCTTTGTTGAAAAGATGGAAATCCAAGCTCCCATTTGGCATAAACTCGTAAACAAGGAGAAGTTCTTGTTTCCTCTCATGGCACCATCCAAGGAGTTTTACCAAACTCTTGTGCCTCAATGTGCTTATAATCTTTACTTCGGTTGCATATTCTCTTATTCCCTGCATAGAATCACTGGAAATTCTTTTCACAGCAATAACCGAATTCGTTTTTCTGAGGCACCCTTTGTAAACACTACCGAAGCCTCCCTCTCCGAGCTTATTGTCCTCCGCGAAATTGTTGGTTGCCTCCTTGAGATCATCATATGTGAACTCCACAGGTGATGCGTCCTGTCGAACGTCATTGCAAATCATCGAGATCGAAGAGGGCTCTTCAAGTTTCTTCTCTGTTCTTCTGCTCTTTTTACATAGACAAAAGTACATAACCAACGCCACCACCAGTAACACCGTAAGACAACCAACTGATAATCCTGTGATTAGCCCAGTTTTACTAGTACTCTTGTCACGGGCAACTTTCGTTGCATCTTGTGTGCCACTGATATGTGGTTGTGAGGCGCTGAAATCTGGTGGCGTGTCTTTCGGAGGTTCTGGTTCACTTGGAAGATCAAGAGTAGAGTGAAAGCTCCAGGAATTAATGGTGTGTCTTGCTTTATTGTGGTCTGTTCCCGCTGAGAAGCCGATATTCACGTATTGGGTCAGGAAAAACCTCAAATCAACTGGGTAAGTTAAACTTTCGTTGAACCAAGTATCATCATTGAAAGCAGTAAAAATTACTGTCAAATTCGTGGATTTAGAATCATAGCTAATCGAAACATTATGTACTACACCTTCCCTAGTTGTATTGCCACAAAACCAAGGTTTAGTAGAAGATGACCTAACTGTGTTGAGATCAATACCAACGTGCTCATATGGCTCACCATCCACTGGTTCGTCATCCCATTCAGACTGATACACATCAAACTCTACAGCAACAAAACTTCCGCCTGGTGCAGCATCATAAGAGGTTAGACCAAATGTACTGGCTAGCGCATCACTTGGAATGCTTGAATCGTTGGGCACGAGAAAAAAGGCAAGTCCACCCCCGCTCGAGTGTTCAGAAAGTGAACTGATGGAAAAGGAGAAATGTGTTGTGAAATCAGTGAGGACCGTGAGGTTACTTGAGGACTTATCCCAAAGATACAGAGGTTTTGCATAAGTTGCCCTGCCTATGGTTGAGTTCGGGTTTGATTTTATATCGAATTCGGTAAGCTGTATAACATGGTCGACCACATTGGCTTCTAATTTGTAGATAATATCAGGATCACTGGGGGAAAAGCTTTCGAAATCGAAGGATAAGGAAGCTGCATAAGGGAAAATGAAAACAAGAAAAAGAAAGGCAATGATTTTGAATATCATCATGATTAGTTGATCAAGATGAATTAGCCAGATGCTGCATAAGAGTGGCAAGGGACAGTATCAAAGTGCAGTTTTGGGGGTAACAGATGCAACTCAGATGATTGGAATTGTGAAGTGGTGAATGTATATATATAGAAGCAGCCATGTTTTACTGGGATCTTAGAACTGTAAAAACTCCATGATTAGGATAAAATCTAAATTGAAGCATGGTGAAATACATAGTTGTCTTTACTCTTTAGCCGTTTTCCCAACTCTTAGTCTTTGTCTTACATGTAGAAGTTGCACGCAAGTCGTTTTCCCAAGTCTTCGTAGTTGTCTTACATGTACAAGTTGCACAAAATGGCAGAACCAAGCTGTCGTCTTCCCAAGTCTTCGTCTTGGTCTGTCTTGTAGAAGTTGGCCCAAACTATACTTCACAGAAATAGATTGCAGGCGCCTAATTCACCACAAGAGCTTAGCCCAAACTATACTTCGTCTTAATTTCCCAACAACGCTTCAAGAGCTTACACACATTTTGTCTGGCTTGTATATTAAGTTCTAACACAACTAGCTTTTGACCAATATAATGATATACAAAAGTTGGATTCGAATTAGTTGCTCAATTTCGAGGTGAAACTAACGAATGTTAGGAAGTTCAAGATTTATAGCATGAAATAATGGCCCAGGATCCAGTAGTTGATGAAACAGAAAGGTTCAATAGGGTTGCAATCGCTCAGTATAAAAGAAGCAATATTGCAAGCAGCAACAACTCTTCATAACTTTCTAATAGTCTATATGCTCCGAGATAGTAATATTATGAAACCCTAAACCAATGCTCGGCTCAGCTCAGCTCTGTTGAGTAAACAAGTACTTGAGTTGAGCTTGAGGTTTATTTGGAGCTCATTTGCTTATAATAGAGTCTAGTATGGGTGGGTAGCTTCCTGAGGCTCTGCGTGGCATTGAGTCTGGTGGCCTAGCTTCTGGAGGTTCTGGTTCACTGATGGAACTCATGAAGGATTCCAACATCCCAGATCCACTTAACTCAAAAACAGATATAAAAATCAACTAAAACATGGATAAACAAGACACTAATCCTCTACTAAGGCCTACCAACCTATATACCAATAACCTGGCGTGGGACGTGGTTCGGCAAACATATATATGCAACAAATCGGAGTGCCTAATATACTATAATCGCGCGTTCTTGGTATCTCAAGGTACTGTAAAGAGTCATTTAACAGATGGGTAGGTGTCAAGATATGAAGGGAAGTACGAGCAGTGCGCACAGAAATAATTCAAATAAAGGCGCCAAAGTGAGGCATGATCAGCACACAGAAGAAGAACATTCTAGTCTTTGCATTAGCTCTGTAATTAGTGACTTAATTGTAGATGCTTTCTGTTAATCATAGATAGATTAGATTAGTTGCTAATCTCTTGTAGTAGTATAAATAGGAGCTCCGTTCTTCTCCTCTGTACAATACACAGTTCATATTTTATAAAACAGAAAATTTTCCTCAGAGGTGTTCTTCTCTCTTTCTTCTCTTCACAAGCAGCTTATCATTTCTTCATATGTTTCATCATGATCTGCGCAACTTTGACAGTAGGACACCTCTAACCCAGCCGTGAGTCGTGTTGTTCTCACATATATATACTCATGCAAGGGAACCTGATCGATCCGCCAATGGATAGATCCATCATCATTCTAAATCCATGAGTTTGTGTGTAGTTCACCAATTTCAAAGAGCATACTTGGCACTTCGCCAATCTATATATCTTACATTGTTGATTTGAGGGATCACCTGCCAGAATTCGTGAACTTCGGATTTGGAGCGACAAATACTTTCTTTTCAGCAGAACACACAATTCTTTCCTGGACTTTTAGCTCCACTGATCTTGAACTGACAAATGTTAACGGAGCACAAGAACAACCTCCGGAAGCTATGCCACCAGATGAATATGCCAGTGCCACTCAGTTGGCACAATCCATTGATACTCAACCAGATCTCAGTAACACGCCAGCTGCCACGACAGTCACCAATCACAAGAGTACAATTACAACTGGTCTTGAGCTTAATTTAAACCTGATTTGAACTTTTGCTGAACAGTTTCTGACTTGGAGTTCCAGCATTTACGTGTTTCAATTGTCCGTCACGATGGATCAATGCAACAAGAATCACTACTGTTCCAGGAAGATTACAAGAAATGGAACGAGAAGATTCTGCCTGCAACAATTGCGAAAACATTCTATCTGTTGATATAAGTATAACTGCTGTTGTCGTTGATTTGCTTGAGTGCGAACTGTGTGGATAGCATGAAATGTCGTCATGTTTGAGAGAGATTTTGTTAATAACAATCTTCTACTTTGGGGGTACTTCCAGATCCTTAATTGACCATCCAGTGATATAACTGCAATTTCTGCAACTTCGTTTGAGGAGTTTCGTAGGAAGAGCTTTTCTGGGTGATCTTACCAATGATTGAAAAGTGACCGGGCAACTTATGTCCCTATAGTAATCTTCTGTGGTTCCTAATGGGATGCATTTAGCAGTGCATTGTGTATGTAATCACACAGGTACAACTAAAATCCCTAGTGTACAACATATTCCAGCAGCAAAGGTATATACTTTTTGAGACGTTTTCTTTCAAATATGTCAGCTTTTACGAGAAAATATGACGGATAATACTTTTGCGACGTTTACATACTGCTAAACGACGTTTTTTAGCGACCTTTATATAGAACCTCAGAACCTGCAGATATATGGTTGAAGATTAAGAAAAAGCTCAGAGAGGGGCAAACAAACAAAAACAATACCTTACATAGACATCAACAAGCTAAGAGTGCAACTGATCCAAATACAACATACACAATTAACACAAATAAGGAGATGAAATTTAAAAGATAATACAGAAATACAGACTTAATAATCGGAAATCTTATGGCGAATTAATATCCATTTGTTCATAACTCCGATGAGGCCGATACTGCAGAAAGAGTGCTGTGTGGCCCAGATGTCGTGTCTAATTTAGAGAACGGAAACTCTGCACAGCATGATTCTCGTGGAGATAAAGGTAACCGATAGGATCGGAAGAGGCGCACACCCTGTAGAGTAGAAAATGCTGCTTGCAGCCAGGCGAAGAAATTGGCATAAAGTGGCTGAGAAATTTATATTTAGGTTCAATATTGAAAGTAAATTAAGCAATGTTTGTTGTTTCTACTAATTTATCTTTTTCATACTAGTGTAACCATATTAGTATTAGGATTGATTGATCTTTCTTAGTCTTAAAAGATCCAGATTTCTGACCTTTTACCTCCCTTTTTCACATTTCAACTTTTTCAGAAGTGATTGAGATTTGATTATACTACCTTTCTTTCATTTCAAGTTGTATTTCCAGTGTTATTTATTAGTACTGACACCTTATATATTCATGTATATCCTGGTTTTCTTTACACCAATGGAAGGAGTTACTTGTACACAAACATGATAATCATGTGTTCTGTGACCTTGCATGAATTCGCAGTTTGAGGATCTGTTACCTTGACCCGGCATAGGACAATTGTTTCATGTGTCGAATCTTGCTGTAAATGTTTGGGGGTTAAGGTCTATAGATTGAATACACGCAGGTGTATTTAGCTGGTGAGACATATGTTTCCTTAGAACCCCTCGTGATCCTATCGTGTCTTTCATGTGAATCTAAAATATCCCCTCTTCCAAATTCCAATGGAAGAAGACTCGTTTGTTATATCATCAGCTAATGTATACTCTATACGCTCTCCCTTATCACAGACGGACCAAGATAAACATCATGGCTGGAAAATGTCTGTAAATCACCCTTCGCCACATACATGATCTATCCGACCTAGATGACCATGACCTGGGCAACACATGATAAGAGTTATAATTAAGCTAGTTTTGTAAATGGGAAACGTTCACTTCAAGAGACGAAGTCTGATATGGCAGCGGATACGTAAAAGGGATAAAAGCAACCTAACACGTAGAATTGCTGAAGAAATGGAAGAAGACAAGAGTAATTCAACTCTTAATAAGAAGAAGAACCACACTATCAGGGATACAACCCAAAGACATAACGTCTGTTTTCAAATCATCAAAAGGTAAACTAAAATGCTAAACCTACTCGAATATAAATACTAGTTAGTGTAAACCCTAATGGGCTTAAGACTAACAGGCTAAATCACAAAACTAAAACTAATAAAGCCCAAAAGTGGCTTGCAAACACTATTATTCTACTAATTATTGGGCTTCTGAGCCCCACTCTATCACATGCATACTAGTGCTTACAGCATCTAGGAAATAGGAAATGTCGAATAATTGCTAAAGAAAGTAGCTAGTTTGCAGATGATTATCAAAGGCCTAATTGAGTAGTATTTCTCCATTTGTCTACAATACTAGCTAAGAATTATTCAGGCTGGATTATCAGAAAGACAAAAGTTGAGGAGCCGGCCCTGGGATTAGTAGCCTGCTATCTTAGAGAAAAGAAAAAAAAAATCTACTTTCGTGTTTACAGATATGTTCCTTCTCTTTGTTGTCGATCAATTCGAATGTCTGTAAGATTTCTGTTCCCACGCACATTCTGTTTCAAGTCTGAACAGATCTCCAGTTTCTGGTGTTTAATTCCTTTTTTTTTTTTAAACTTAAACACGATTTCATTAATAATCGGTAAGGTTTCCTCAAAGAGGGATTACAAGGAAAACAGAGGAGTGCAAAGTATCTGGTGCTTAATTCTGAAACCGATCTAATGAAGTGTAATTCTATTTTCCGTTCTAATCAAGATTTATTTATGGAAGACGTATCTAATAATAATGCCTTGATATATTTCCACGGACACTGTACTGTGCTGCATGATGTTTGATAGAATTTCATTTCATCTGGCTAAAATCTCGAACTTGTAGAGAGATATGTAATTTAGTCATATATATTAATTTTACAATACTGTGGATGCCCTGATATATTTCCATGAACACTGTACTGTGCTGCGCGCTGTTCATGTCTTGTCCGTTCTGACCAACCAATACGGTTAATATATTTAGACCGTCCAACCCAAGTGAGAAAAAGGTGCTTAATTAGATGAGTTCTGCTTCTTCAACATTTTTGTTTTTGTTTTTTTGCATTGGAATGTATGCATAAGTCTGCATTAATAGTATATCAGCATCAAGTAGCAGGCATAGTTACAAATTAAATACCTATCTTATTTGGCATTGACAACTTGGAATTTTACTAAGGAACAATGACATAATTCGATAAAGCTATAGAATTCGTTCGTAAATAACACTGAGAAGATTACAAAACTTCTCTGAATCATACCAGGTTCTTATAAACCCCATTTAGTTTGATTTTATTTTTGTGGAACATAACCTTTAACACACTTACAAGAAAACAATGTATTTCACAATCTTGTTCTGTGTTTCTCTGTCTTTGCCTCTTGTTCTATGGCTATCATCATCCTGGAAAAAATCTTCTAAACCCTTCCCACCAGGGCCACGTGGATGGCCGGTTATCGGGAACATCCTAGACGTGGGAATGATGCCGCACCAGAACATGCAGAAACTTGGAGCCAAGTATGGACCTGTTATCTGGTTAAAACTTGGTTTGTGCAACACCGTGGTTGTACAGTCGGCTAAGGCTGCCGAGGAGCTTTTCAAGAAGCATGATCTCCAGTTCTCGGACAGAGCAGTTATTGATGCGGGTACTTCTCTCAATTACCATGAGGGGTCAATCGGCCTTGCTCCTTATGGCGAGTACTTACGTGTGGTAAGAAAGGTTTCTGCATCAGAGCTCCTCTTCCCAAAGAGAATGAGTGCTTCTGCTGAAGTTCGACAAACTTGCATTGATATTATGATGCGATGGATCAGAGATGATGCTGCAGCTTCTCGTCTTAGTGGAGGATCAGGTGAAATTGTACTGGAAAGGTATGTTACTATCATGACTTTTAATCTGGTTGGAAATTTTATGATATCTAGGGACCTTATGGGAGCAAAATCTGAGAAAGGGAATGAGTTTTATGAAGCTATGGACAAGTTCATGGAGTGGAACGGGACACCGAATCTGGTGGATTCATTCCCCTTCTTGAAATGGATTGATCCTCAAGGGATCAAGAGGAATTCTGAGAAGTACTTGGAGAAGTTGTTAGGCATTGTTGGAGGATTTGTGGAAGAACGGATTCAAGAGAGAGCTACGCGTAAGGATAATACGAAAGGAGACTTCTTAGATGCACTTCTGGAGCACAATGGAACAGGAGGAACTTATCATCTTCCCGAAAAGAAAGTTGCTATTATTGTTCTGGTAATTATGAAGTACTAGTTGATAATTTATCTTCTTTTATGTATGATCGATTGGTTTTGTGTAGTTTGTGTCAAAATAAGATGCCAAATTCTTGAAAAAAATGTTTTTTAGTCAGCTTCAAGATCTTTTAAATTTGTGCTTGACTATACTGTTTCAAAACTTGTATCTGAGTTTTCTATACAACTTTTTCCTATGTTCAAGACTGCCTCAAATAAGATTAATAATGTTGCAGGAAATGTTTTTCGGTGGAACCGAGACTACTACGAGCACGATCAGCTGGGCGATGGCTGAGCTTCTACGCAATCCAGAGTCACTGATGAAGCTTGAAAATGAGCTTCGCCAGGTAATCGGAAATTCAAGAAGTGTAGAAGAGAGTGATCTGCACAACCTTCCCTATTTACAAGCAGTAATCCGTGAAACGATGCGGCTACACCCTGCTCTCCCTTTACTAATTCCAAGAAAGACGAATCAGGATACAGAATACATGGGGTATTTTATACCTAGGAACACTATGACCCTTGTGAACGTTTGGGCAATACACAGGGATCCTACTTTGTGGGAGGATCCGCTCTCTTTCAAACCACAAAGGTTCATAAACAAGAATGTTGATCCGAAAGGCCAACATTACGAGTTCCTTCCGTTTGGATCAGGCAGACGATCATGCATAGGCATGTTGTTGGCGGAAAAGGGGGTTAGCCTCACTCTAGCCAAGTTGATTCAATCTTTCGAGTGGAAGCTCCCAGCTAATGAGTCCTTGGAGACTATGGATATGCGGGAGAGAATCGGAATTACACTTCGCAAGGTTGTTCCATTGAGAGTTGTTCCTGTTGAAAGAAAACTCTGATCTTTCTGTGTCACCAACGAAATCTTCTGTATTGTACTACTAAATTTTCTTTTTCAAGAATTTATATACAAGAAGTTTAGTGTTAAGACATAAGAGTTCCAGCGTATCGAAGTTCAGTCCAGGAATAACTGTCTCGGTCCATAGGGAGGCGAATCGTTACGAATTTACACTTTTTTTTTTCCTGTAAATGTACTATTAGTATTACCTTGTAAATTAGCTTTTCATTTGATCTTTTTCTAAATGCTGAGTTAGTTTGTGAACTGAAACTTAATTGAATAAAATAACCAAACATGCATGATACAGGGGAATAACAAGAAATTAGGTTAATTAAAAGATTAATGAATGTAAGTAGCTACACTTAACAAACAAAACAATTGTTAATTTGTCATGCTAGTGTTTCTTGAAACCAACCTTTCTCCAATAACACAACATCCTCGCTTATAAATTCATCTCACTCTTTCAAACTAGTCACTAAGATTTCACCTTAACTTAACCAAGACATTTTTAACAATGTCTAGCTTCAACAACAATGGTGAATCTCAGATCAATCTTAAGCGCGTCGCGAATCCAGGAAAGGCTACCGTACTCGCCATGGGCAAGGCCTTCCCGAGCCAGCTCGTTCCCCAAGATCGTTTGGTGGAAGGCTTCATCCGCGACACCAAATGCAACGATTTAGCCATCAAGGAGAAATTGGAACGCTTATGTAAGTATATTTTGTTTCGTTCGTGTTTTGTAAAAAGGATGATATTTCATATGTCTGTCGACATACGAAATGGTGTGACATTTTTGATGAACAGGTAAAACCACAACTGTGAAAACAAGATACACTGTCATGTCAAAAGAAATACTGGACAAGTACCCTGAACTGGCAACAGAAGGCACTCCAACAATCAAACAACGTCTAGAAATCGCCAATCCTGCTGTCGTCGAGATGGCTAAGCAAGCAAGCTTGGCCTGCTTGAAAGAGTGGAAAAGACCAACATCAGCCATCACTCATGTTGTCTATGTTTCATCAAGCGAAATACGTCTCCCAGGTGGAGATCTCTACCTTGCCAACGAACTTGGGCTCAAAGACGATGTTGGCCGTGTCATGCTCTACTTCTTGGGCTGCTATGGAGGTGTGACAGGCCTCAGGGTTGCAAAAGACATAGCTGAAAACAATCCAGGGTCGCGAGTTCTCCTGACTACCTCTGAAACAACCATACTTGGTTTTAGGCCACCAAACAATGCACGTCCTTATGACCTTGTGGGGGCTGCTTTGTTTGGCGATGGGGCGGCTGCGTTGATTATCGGTGCTGATCCTATTATCGGGGAAGAATCCCCATCCTTTGAACTTAACTATGCAGTTCAGCAATTTTTACCAGGTAAGCATACATTGCTTGAAAACTGAACTAAAACAATTTCAGTTTGCATTTTTACATTGCATATGTTTGGCACAAACATCCAACATAACCTGGATAATTAATAATCTGGATTAAAGGTGTAGTAATAGGGTAGTTATATATGTAACTGTAACATAACAATTTTGATAATAAATTGTTACGGTCCCATCATTATTAACTTAAAGAGGTTCGGGCGTATGTCTAATCCCTAAAGGTCCGCTGTTTTACAGGCACACACACTGTGATCGACGGATGCCTTTCAGAAGAAGGAATAAACTTCAAGCTCGGGAGGGACTTGCCGATCAGAATAGAGGAAAACATCGATGGCTTTTGCAAGAAGCTGATGGAGAAATCAGGTTTGAAGGACTACAATGAGATGTTCTGGGCAGTTCATCCAGGTGGACCAGCTATACTGAACAAGCTGGAGAGCAAGCTGGGTCTGGGAGGGGAGAAGCTCGAGTGTAGCAGGCGAGCGTTGATGGATTTCGGGAATGTGAGCAGCAACACTATATTTTATGTGATGGAGTATATGAAGGAGGCATTGGTGAAAAAGAAGGGAGAAGCAGAGGAATGGGGTTTGGCTCTGGCTTTTGGACCTGGGATCACTTTTGAAGGCATACTTCTAAGGAGTTTAGGATGAATATTGACATCTTTACATATATATACACATACAGAAACTGGTGGAAATAACTGTTGAGAATTAAGAAGATGAACTGGTTAAGTTGGATCAAATGTAGACTACCATCAATTTGAAACTCAAACTCAATGCTCAAAATTGAATTTCAATTGTTTTCGTATTATTAGTAAAATCTATTGCTATCAATCTCATCTTATCACTTTCCATATTAATATGTTCCAATTTCATTTTCCATTACTAAAATTGAAACTTTATTTCATATTTTATTCAATTTCTCTTACTTTATTCACTTT
The DNA here is from genome assembly GCA_036897195.1 of Plantago coronopus. Classification (NCBI taxonomy): domain Eukaryota; kingdom Viridiplantae; phylum Streptophyta; class Magnoliopsida; order Lamiales; family Plantaginaceae; genus Plantago; species Plantago coronopus. Next base: position 21,660 of record JAYMSL010000570.1, read on the forward strand.
ATTTATTACTTCATTACTCCATCCGCCCGTTAAATAATGATAAATTTTGCCATTTTAGGCATCCGCTTAATAATGCTATATTTTCAAAAATATAATTTTTTTTTAGTTTTTAAACCACAAACTCCTACCCCACTTGTACTATATATCAATGAACTAATTATTTCCTGCACTATAACCTTTTCGCGTTTTTTTAAAGATACACTATAATCTTCTTTTTTATTTTTTTGTCATCTCACACTATAACCAATTTGAAATTTTCAAATGTCACCATTTTGGACGACTGTTAAAATTTCTCCATTTGGGCGCGTGAGGTTAGGGATACACGCGATAAACTAATTCTTTCCCGCACTATAACCTTCTCACGTTTTTTCAAGATACACTACAATTTTTTTTGTCATCTCATACTATATACGAATTGAAATTTTTAAATGGCACATTATTAATCACGAATAGAGATGTGGAACAAAAGAATTTGTAGGATTTTTCCTAGGCTACTCATGGACGAATTGGAGCTATTAATATTGAATTGGGGTTTGGAGATGCCTTTTTGGATTTTGACGAATTGGGTGTATGAATATTGATGTTTTATGTTAGTTTCGTGATGGAATTGAATGGATGATTGAGATGACAAGGATTCGAATTATATGGACCTTTGCTTGATTTGGAGGTCATTCCTGCAATTTGGAAACTTTGGAACATGCACGGACCTAATTGCATAAACCCATCTATTATACTTTTACTTCTAGTAAGTAATAAATTTTAGGGACAATTGCTATTGGACCCCCTGCTAAAAAATACACTTTCTATCCAACTACTCCTTAGATGAACATCTAAGTTCAAGAATCAGAATTTAAAAAACAACAACAAACACCACTTAATCTTTTGGACCAAACTTCAATTTCAAAACTTTGTTTTATTGCATTTTCGCCCCTAGATTATTTTTATTTATAAAAATTTATACTAAATAATTTAAACTTTTTGCTTAAAAATCACAAAAGGTTTTAATTTTCAATTTAACACCTCATTTTTTTATTCTTTACAAATTTAATGTTCAATTTAATCCTACATTTGTAATAGGGGCATTACATTTAGTACCCCTCATTGCGTTTCTAATTACATTTTAAACCTTGTTATACAAACAATTACATTTATGTCCAAAAAGTCAATTTTTTGAATTTTTCTGATTTCAACCAAACAAGCCTTAACTTATAAATTTGTATTTTTGTAACCCAAATTCTAATAATTCAATTTTAACCCCTCTACTTTATAATCATAACTTTATTATTTCAATTTAACTTTATATATTCAATTTATCTT
>JAYMSL010000571.1:0-22974 GCA_036897195.1 Plantago coronopus
TTATTATTATTATTATTATTATTATTATTATTATTATTATTATTATTATTAATTGGAACTCAATAAATGAAGAATCAAAGGTCTACAAAAAATTGGTGGGCAGCCGAGAAACAATCTGGGCTCCCACACCTCTCGTTATAGCAAAACTAATCATAGCAAAAATAAAAGGAGCAGCACGCGCTCCAGCATCCTTAGCTAATGAGCAAAACTAATTATTATTATTATTATTATTATTATTATTTAAAATATAAATTTTACTACAACTACAATTAGTGTTGTACAAGAGCCAAGCCGGCTCGAGCTCGGCTCGAAAAAAAACTCGCTCGAAGAAAACTCGACTCGGAACTCGAATTTTCGAGCTCGAGCTCGAGTTCCTTAACGAGCCAAGCTCGAGCCTGGTAATGCTCGACTCGACTCGACTCGTGTACAGGACTACTTCTGAAGATATATTTATCCACTAATGAAATACATAGCTAACTATTTAAGTATATACTAAACAGCTATATTAAGGGCTTAGTCCAGCCAAAATACCTGTATCCATAAATTCATCATATACATTAGGCAAATCTGGATTTGGTATAGGTAGTGTGTAATATCAGTTTTGACGACTAATCCAGTCAAGTACTGCCAATCAGTTTATAAGGAGTTGTTCTCTAGTAGCGTTTTGTATATCCATAAAGTTCGAACTTGAGACACATTTAAGTGAACTCATATCCCTTATCACTTGAGAGAGAACCGTTGGTATTTGAAGCATTTTATGTTTTGCTCTTGGTACTACTTGAACAGGTTTTATTACTTGTAATATTTGAGGAACACCAATGGTTCAATTGTTTTTATGATGTACTCTATTTCTAGAATTAATCACTCTGACTCCTCCTATATCTGGATTAATGAATTGACCTACTCATCTCTCATAGTCGAGGTTCAACGGAGATAAATTTGGAGCTGATCCGTTATGTATATAACTAGTTTAGTCGTACTATTGTTTTTTTTTTCTTTGCTCATAAGCCTCAACAGATAGCCCTATCTAATTCTAGGTGTTGGATCACGGATGGCAAAGGATCGTCTCAAAGGCTGTCCTGTCCCAGTCTAGCAAGTTTGCCTGCACTCGCGTTGCCACCACGTCTTGTGTGGCGCAGTTCAATGTGTCAAGGCAGTTGGAAGAAGTCACGACAGTTTTGAAGAATGGCATTCCACCCATGGTCTTCTGTATCTTCTGCAAGAAGCAGTTTGTACACCACTTCGGAGTATGTTTCTACCCAGATACTCGGGAATCGTCTTTCTCATGCCACAGTTAGCCCCGTTCACAGAGCTAGCAGCTCAGCTAAATCCACACATATATCTCCAATCCGCTTGGCAAAGCCCAATTTGAGTCGCAGACTAATCCACCAATCGCAACTCTCTTCAACGGGTCGAACCTCCCCGAACGAAAACTCTATCCTCCATTAAAATAATATCAATATCGATTAAACTTTTCAATCTGAATTATGTCTAAACTATCACTAAGTCGAGGTTCAATCGGGCCCAATCGAGTTAAGCGGTCCCGGTCCGGTTTGAAAGTAGGTGGTAGGTGTGGGTTGTGAAGTGGAGAGCGTGTTGAAACCACGTGGAAGATTGGCGAATTCGGAATCATCATCATCAACGTATGATCTGAGCGTATCTCACGTCTCCCTTTTTGCGCTTTTCCCTCTCCCACTCTCACTCTCTCTATCTTCTACTACTCCACCATTAACCTCTGAATCACCACACGCCCTCTCAGTCACTCGAAAATGGCATTGCTCAATGCATCTCCCGTTTCACTCAGGCCACATTCATCTTCTTCACTTTCCTCATTCTCGCATTTACCTTCAATTTCGTCTTCCGCCCGTATCATTCCGTCCAGGAGAGGGGAGTTATCCTTATCCACATATTGTCTGAAGAATAGCAAATGCTCCCAAGTTTCCGAGAATGTAGATTTAGTTCGTGTTTCTGACAAACCCTCTGAGACGCTGTTGTACTCTATCTCTCCCCTGCCTTTGTTGCTTCTCGCTGCTCTTCCTGGAGGTATAACTCACTTAATTTGCAATGCTGATTTTATTGAATAACTAATTATCTTGCTTCAAATGTAATCATTTGTGTACGTATGTCATTTTCGTTTGTACAAGTCAATTCTATACAATTGAGCAGGCGGGGAAGTAGTGAATTTCAAATGTTAAAATAGTTGTAAGAAATTGACAACATATTGTGGTTGGTAATTACAATTATGGCACTTGCTTAGTCTAAATTGTTTGTGAATGTGGCAGCTTATGATCAATGTCATATGCATATGGCCGAAAAATGGTGGTCCATTGATTCTTGTTAAACGCATCTAAGCACATAATGAGAAATGCCATCCAATAACTTATGCAATTGGATAGTTTAGTTTCAGCATTTGCCATTAAGGCCTAGCCTAGTTAGTGATGCTGAAGCTCCAACAATTCTCCCTTACAACCAGGGTCCAGGGATATGGTATCATTCTCCGTCAGGATGTTGTAATCTCTAATCTGAGTCGTTCTTAATAGTGGATTCTCGTTGTTGCACTTAATAGATGATAGTGTAATTACTAACTTCTATTGTTAGTTGATTACATCACATATGCACGTTCGCATGGTTAGAGTAAAGTTGATGTACTTTGGGTCAATTGTAGATGTCGTGGTTAAAATGTCATTCCTAAGGCATCATTAAGTCTGGAAGATCTTGGCCATTTATATGCAATTTACTTTATAAGGAAGCTAGTTATCTGTTTACATTGATGGGAATATATACTTGGTGCTAGAGTGACATGCATGCTTTTGATTTCGAGTTCCACTCCAGTTAGCCTAGCTACTGATCATTAGTGGTCTGCAGTCTGTGATAACCTAGCTAGTTCCCTTCTAACAAAAACAAACTCAGCTCCTTTCTGATTGATTTATTGCCCTTGTTTTGTCAAAATCAGCTTCGACTATCACATCTCTGTTTAGCCCGGTCGTTGAAATCATAGAGACATTGAGCCTACCTGGCTGGCTTGTTCATTGGGGTCATCCTGGGAACATGGTACAATTCTCTTCTTTCCTAGCTAATTGCACAGTGCTAATAAACGCATATTCTTCATTTGGCACATAACTCCTTCTCGTTTTAGTGATGAAATCTTCGAAATGGGATCTTTGGCTTCATTTTGTGCATTTTTCCATCACAAAGTCATAGTAAACTGCTGCAGTTACCAGCTTATTTCTTCCTAGCTAGGTTTGCTCATTTTGTTTAAGCAATATGAATATAATATATGATGTACTTACTTATCACTCACTTTTGTAGGCTGTTGTACTCTTTGCTATGGGAGGTTACGGAACTTATTTGGGCTTCCGTATCCGTTTTTCAGATGATGCGGTATGAATGAGATATCTAAAAAATTTACGTGCTAAGGTTTAGCAACCATAAGTTCTTTCAATTTGCCGGATGTTTCTTATGTCTTTCTGTTTTTGGTTTCCAGGAGGAGAAAGCTAAAGCTAAAGATCTGCACCCAAAGCTTCTCGGAGGAATGTTTTTCTTCTTTGCTTTGGGCGCTACTGGTGGAATTATCTCTCTTCTTACAACAAACAAACCCATCCTCGAAAGGTTCCATCTCGTTAGTTGCAATACAATTTCAATAATCACACCATTTTAGTTACTGATCTTGCACGCGCCCTGCTTTTTTGTTTCTGCAGTCCTCATGCCGTAACGGGAGTCATTGGGCTCGCTCTCCTAGCCATTCAAACCACATTACCAACACTATTTGAGGTGAACTAACATATCAAACACCCAACTTCCTCTTTACGTCACTCGTAATAGTCACACTCACTTCAATTTAACCGGACTTTTTTTTGCAGGGAAATTCTGGATTACGGAATGTTCATGGCATATTAGGCAGCGGCATTATGACATTGTTCGTCGTTCACGCAGCTCTAGGACTTCAACTCGGACTCAGTTTCTAATTCTAATCAGCCAAAAGTTCATACATTCTTTTTGGTACAGCACCATCCAGTTAGAAATATCAAGAGAAAGATCTTTACTTGTATGATATATCATGACAGCATTATTACTAGCTACATGTTGAATAAGATCTAGCTAGAAGTAATCTTGAGTGCCATATTGGCATTGATTGCTGCTTTGCAGCATGTGCAGATTTGAATTGTATATGCTGTCACATGGAACCGACTCTCGTAGCACTTCTGGCATCAACTGTTGATCAGAGATATAAATATATACTAATACATTTATAGAATCATATATATATATATATTTACATGCTGGAGCGTGGATGCATGTTGTTCTACGTGCTCGATCTACTCCATTATTGATGACTTGTTTGACAAAGATTCTATTGGCTCATGTACGTGCATAATGCTTCTACCAGAAACCAACGACGTGCCTACTGCTTAGTTAGTAGTATTAGTTAGCTTAAATATTTTGTAGGTAACAAACCTTTGACTAGGATCCCGGAAGGTCAGAGAAATGTTGAAGATGAGATGTCAAAACAGGTTTTTTTTTATTTTTTTGAGATACTAGTATTATTGGCACGCGAATACTCGCGTTCTCGTTTTATTTATATGGTGAAGTATACGTAGTTTTTCAATATTTATGTAATTTAGAATTTCTATGATTTTTTATTTTATTTTTGGTTTTTCCATAAATATTTTTTTTGTATAAGTTGTGATAATTACAATTTTTGATCTAATAACTACATTGTATAACTCTTTTAAAAGTTAAAATAGGGGAATTAATCAAAATCAACTTTTGATATTATAACTACCCTAAAGTATTTTTATTTTAGATAAATACTAAATAGTACTCTAAAATAAGTGATAGTAAAAAAATTAGAAAATTGGTGTTCAAACTCCAAATGTGTTTAATTTTTAGATAGCTAGTAAGATATACTAATGTGAAAAATATAAGAGAGAATAGATAAGGGAATGTCAAAAGTAGTTAGATGGTTAAAATTAGGAAAATGGTGTCCCAACCCCTTTCAATGTGTTTGCTTTTAGATAGTAAGAGATACTAATGTGAGATATATAAGAGATGAGATTAGAGAAAGTCAAAATTAATTATATGGTCAAAATTAGGAAAATGGTGTCCCAACTCCTTTCAACGTGTTTGATTTTAGATAGTAAGAGATACTAATGTGAGAGATATAAGAGATGAGATTAGAGAAAGTCAAAATTAATTAGATGGTCAAAATTAGGAAAATGGTGTCCCAACTCCTTTCAATGTGTTTGCTTTTAAATAGTAAGAGATTAAGGAAAGACAATAGGAGTTATAAGAAAAACTGTTGCTTAATTTCCTGAATCAAGAAATTGTTATTCATAGACTAAGAATAATCATGTATATTGATTTATTCAATAATTATATATGAATGAAAATACAATGTAATCTATGAAACATTATAAGTTACAAGTACAACGAATGCATGCAGCGAAGGGATGAACATGAACAGCAGGTTAGGTTTTCGGCTTGATAGTGGTGGCGGACTGGTGGTGTAAGGAAGGTGCACGCGGGGGCACTGCTCGGGGGTTAAATTCCGGAGTAGGGCGACTGATCGCTGGAGGTGGGCGACCTGCTTGAAGCCACCGTCTGTGTTCAGCTGTATCCTCCTCTCCTGAATATTTCTTTGAAGTAGCCATTTCAGTGACTAAGAAGATAGCAAGGATCAAGAAGACAAATTTTGCTGCGTTTTTCATTCTTGTTAACAATCGAACAAGTATATAATATTCGTGCTGAATTTGTGTTTCGCGTTATATTCGAAATATAGATTTATATATACATGATATATAATAGAAAATATTATTATGTGATGGCTTTATATAGAAGCTAAAGTATGATGAAATTATCGTTAATTTTGAACGAAGAATACATCATGATATGTGCTACTGAAATTTGTGAACCAAATTAAACGTTATCTTTGACAAAAAGTTTTATTAATTTGGGTAAACCAAATTAAATCTGGAAAAATATAATTTCTTGACTCTTTCTTGTAGTAGTATGGTATCATTAATTGTCTTGACTGACTCCAAGAGTAATTTACTTCGTTGAACTGGGAATTGAAAGTGAGAATAAGACTACGGGGGCGTGGCACATATCTTAAGTCGCCAGTCACGTTGACTGGCGACGTGACTGAATTTCGTTTTAGAAGTACTAGTTTTGTATCAATTGGTATTCGTTTTATATCGATTTGTAATTGTTTTATATCAGATTGTATAAGTTTGTGTTAGTTGTATCGAAGATTAAGTTGTTATTATATGAAAACGGCAGAATTGATATTAACAACTAAATGTCATATTTACAATAGCGAGTGGATAAGACTCTGCACCTCTTTCCAATCTACACGGAACAAGAGACTAATCTGCCGAAAGACTAAGGTTTTGTTCAATTCAACTTAATTTCAGTTCTGTTCAATTCAATTCAGATATGCGTGATTCAAATTTATACTTTGAATCAGTTCAAATTCATTGAATTCAGAGAATTTCAGATGAATTAAAAAGAGTCTAACTTAGCTTTGCTGAAAAGAGAGAAACTAGACTAACTAAGCATAAAAGACTAGAATTATCATTCTTGTTGGTTGCCTACTTGATCAGGGAGGTGAAGAAGCAAACTATATTATGGGAAAAGTAAAGGCTAATTTCAAAAAAAAAAAAGTAAAGGCTGGATGACAAAAAGAAGAAGATTTTGGGGAGTTTATATTGTTGTATATATGCAGATTCAAGATTAAAATTTAAACACATCCTGCAGAATCAAGGTCACAGGGGTACTGCATTTGCAAAACAAGTACTTCAAATCCAAACAACACAAAACAAGTATCATACAGATCGCAAAAGACAACATTGTTATGAATTCATTGTATTCAAGATTGCTATTTGCCTACAAATTCATTTCTTCTTCTTCTTCTTTGTTCTTGAACTTGAAGTATCTTCTTCATCCCTTTCTCTTTTCTTTGAACCTCCAACTTCCTCTTTTGCTTCCTCCAGTATCATCTTAATGGCATTTACATGAACTCCAATGGTGTAAGGACCTGCACTTCCCACCAACATGCCCACCAAATTGCCGCTCGTGTCGAACATAGGACCTCCCGAACATCCTCCAGTAGGCCATAGACCACCGCATTGTATGATGGGCAAGGAGGAGTCAAGAGAGACTTCTCAAACATAAACTTCTTATTGCTATCTCCTTCAAACATCTTCTTATTCCAGATGTGCCCCATAATTCGAAAGTGGGAGCTCTTTTCCAATATTGTCGATGTGTAATTCCCACACCTCTGTGCACCGTCAATGGGCTTCACATATTCCGGGCAGTCATACACGACCCTCCCCTCGGTCCAAGAACCCACCAGGTCACTTCCATGACCAATATGAAGTATCACTTCACCAACAGTTAAACATTTATCTGCAGACATATCAAGTCCAACAAACTCGCCCTCCTTCTCCTTCTCCTTCTTGACCTTCAACACACACATATCCCAATTTAGTTTTAATCTACTCACTTCAAGCTCATATTCTCTATCCATAGCATCTAGAGTACGCCCGACCACAGTAATATTATGCAACTGTGCAAAAGTATGTCCACGAGTAACCAAAATTCCACTCCTATCAACACAGAATCCGGCACAAGTTGATTCCACCTCCTCATGTTTACCCTTTTTACCAGTGATTCTTATGATCCATGTACCACTTCTCAACGCATCATACATTTTCGGGAATCCTCCCTAAAAGATTGAGAAACATGAAGAAATATGACATATTATTGAATTGAAGAAATATGACATATTATTGAATAAATTGATGAACAATTATAGAATAGAAGTAATTGTCATGATGAATACAAGGAGAAGTAAAGCTTAAATAGACAAACTATGTTTCCTAATTCTACGAGATATTGTAATTACAATAGAATAGTATATACATTAGAATCCTAACGTATTAGTATACTAATTAGATTAAGATGAATATCCTAATCCTAATAGTAGTTGAAAATCCTAATTCTTGAATCTCTTTAGTTCACGAATCAGTAGTTGAATTTGTGGACAAATCTTGATAAAACAGAACAGTAAATTACAATACAAGTAAAATCCCTATGTTCTAAAATTTGGCAATTTTATGGTGAAAGTTGGCTTTATAAAATGCAGAAAACTAACATATATATGAAATGGTGAAACTTGTACTTTTGTTTTTATCAAAACTAGGTAAGGTGGGCAAGTACAGCTTAAGAACTTGGACTTTAAACTGAGGTCTAGTGAAGCACCCTAGACCCATGAACCCTTAGACATATTTAAGATAGTCACAGAAACTAAGTTCAGATCAGATTGATTGGAAAAATGGAGGAAATTTTGTGTGTTTGGCAAACATTAAAAAATACTGGAAAATTTTGAAATTTAGTGACAATATGATGTTCATAGCTTGCCGGGAAAATAAAAGAGACAATATCAATCTCATATATCATGAACTGCAATTATTTCCATGAAGAAAAAAAATCTAAAAATTTTCAAGTTCAGAACTTTACCATCCAATTCTCCAACTTCGATCCAATGCCATCGAATGGATCATCTCTTGTACAACGATCAATGCATCGTCTGCAATAGGCAATTAAAGTCAGTATATATGGTAAATAAGTTGAGAAAACTAAATGATTTTCCTAACTACATGTACATTACATACCTAACGATCACAACTCTTTTCTGTTGATCAATTGTGCAATCTATTAATTTTGATTCCCTTGCCAAATTCATCCAAGTTTCAACGTCGCTAAAGTTGATCTGCGAAAACAACCCAGAATGTTAAAGAAAGAACATTGAACTGTGAGAGAGATTATATAAGCTAAAATGATGTTTTAATCAACTTACATCAAGAGTTTGGCTAATCAATGAGTAAGGAATACAGTTGTAGTCCTTTCCCAAATCTATCAAAGTCATCAATCTCATTTTTTCCAAGCACTTGTGGTGATCAAGACCTGCTCATGCCATGTTATAGTATTACATCAAACAATTCATAAATATTACATGTTTTTAAAACTCGTAATAGATTTCGAAATCTTACCATATGTTTCAAAAATTTCAGCAGATGCGTCCGACTGCTGAAACTTTGTATATGCATCCACTTTCTTGGTGAGAAAGATCTTGAGTAGCTCATATAACTTCGGTTCATGCTTCTCCAGCTCAATAACGGCCGGTATATGAAGCAAACCAGCCTAATTTACAGAAATCAGAGCACATTAATTGGTTATAGTCATAGATTAAACCAAAATAATTAATGTAAACAAGATGAATTCCCCAAGGTACCTGAAACATATCAGGTGCATTAACAAATTCCATAATGGCACGAACAGCTACTTCCTTAGCTTCAGCCAATTTCGACGGATTTGCATCAGAGAAGGCTGCCAGGTACTTCATCAGAAACTTAAAAGAATCTTTGCAGCATTTACTGAAATTGTTAAAAAAAAAAAAAGTCATTATGCAACAAAATAGTTGTGGATGGGTATTCTGTGTTGGGTTAAGTTCAACAAGGTTTAACAGAACTAAAAGTACGATAAAAGAGAAACACATATTTTACGTGGTTCGGATATGAACAATCCTACGTCCACGGAGAACAACTAGAACCCTTTTTATTGATCACCATACTGAGAATTCGTCTCAGTTGCTCTGAGATTTACAATAGTATTTGTCCCATATATATAGGAACAAAACTAAGCCTAGTTATATCAGGATTAGGAATATAAATACAAAGTAGAACAGGACTAGGAGACCTAACTCCTCCTTGTTCTCTAATTCTATTTTCCTAATTCAACTAGGATTGAGATAAAACATCTCACAAGTAGCAACTAGAGTTGTTATGCGAGCTGAGTCTTATCAAGGGCTCGACTTGGCTTGAGCTCGATAAGGTAAACGAGCTGAGCTCGAGCCTTGTTTTATACTCGTTAGTTTAACGAGCCGAGCTCATTTTATCCCTTGTTTATGTTAACGAGCCGAACTCGATCTCGACTCGATTGAGCTCGAACTTGAGTCGAGTATCAAAATACTTGGCTCGGCTCGGCTCGTTTAACAGTAGGAACCCTTCCTATTCGGAGGATTCTAAAATAGTTCTTTGAAAAGTCCAGTCACGTAATCGGATAGCTTACCAAATGTCATATAATCAACATGTTTTGCTAATAAGGGCATTGTTGGTGTAATTGACATTTCATTATTGTTGGTTTCTATCTCCACTCCAATAGTTTTTGTTGGCGAATTGAATATAAAGTATTAAAATCCACATTCCTCTACAAATTCGATTTTTTGAGTTCAAATTTCTGCGGAATTCACCTCCACTCGTATTAATTCAACTTGAGTGACATCCTCAAATTCAAGTGAGATTGGGTCCGCCACGAGTGCGAGGAATTATTAGAAAATTAAATTAAATATAAATAACTAGATTTTACACATTTACCTTCGTACAAGTTCAATCTTTTAAATGAAACGAACTTCTATCACTTCTTAATAAAGAAATACCTTAATACTGTACACCTAAACCAACGACATAACCAACGTTATTATTTACACGAGTTGACGTTTTTCGAAATATATGGATGTAGTATTGGATCCAACTTTAACTTAGTTGTGCCAACATCAACAAGAAACTAAACAGTAGCAACAGCTTGAATTCCAACCAGCAGCAAGCAAAAAGTGATAGCTGTGGGCATGTTGTATCTAGCAAGAATTATGTGGACAGAGTGGCTTCACTTGTGAGCAAAGTGAGAGTGAAAATGTGTAGATTTCTCCAAAGTGATTCTTAAATTGACAAGCAAACTCCTCCCTTTCCCCACTAAAAGCTTGCCTATTCACTTGTCTTCATCTAATGCTGCCTTGTGACATTATTTATTAAGTAGTAATATAGTAAAACGCTCCGTTCAGTTTAACTGAAAATGTGTAGATTTAGTTCAATTTATCCGAAAATGTGTAGATTTCTTCTTAAATTGACAAGCAAACTCCTCCCTTTCCCCACTAAAAGTTTGTCTATTCACTTGTCTTCATCTAATGCTGCCTTGTGACATTATTTATTAAGTAGTAGAAGTAGTAGCTAAGCACAAGTACTATTGAAGAAGTAGTAGTAGAAATGAATAAAGATAATAAGATGCTTGCCTTTGGCTTTATTAATAGCCAAATTAAAGGTCTCCTCCCACTATTTCAACACTATCTCTAACCCTCTAATCCTACCATGGAGCACATACACCACCAAACTAGCACTAGTACTTTATTACCTACTATTGTTAGGAAGTTGGTTAACTAGAGATCTAGCTAGTAGCAAACATAGGGATGGGAGACCGAACCGGTATAGGTTGATCCAGACTGAAGACCGGACCGGTATATGTTCTATCTGAAGACCGGAATTTCGGTCTGGTTTTCCGGTCCGGGTCATATTATGCTCAACTAGTAGTAAACATAATTAACTTATTTGAAAGTCAATCTAGGATATTCATAACTGCATATATAGCGTTATCTTACACTTTGTTATTCTGACATTAACATTTTTCTCCTAATAACATTATTCCAGTCATAAGTTTTAAAGTCGTTGAATTAGGAGTGAAGGACAATAATTACTTACCATTGCTCGAACTCAAGAGAATTTTCCGATCAAGTATTAAACCCGAGTTGGCAAAACGTCGACCTATATGACTTCGTATAATAGAGCGCCAGGAAAGTAGGAACAGTCCTATAGTGCACAATCCTGTTTATAAGTGATTTGATAATACTTTTTCGAACATAACTCAAAGATTCATCTGAAACACCGTTATCAGGGTGTTTAGTTAGTTACGACCTGTGATCAAACAACACCATCTAGACTAGATATACATGTCCCTTCCTCATGAGGACAGACAGGCAAAGTGATCCCAAAAAGAATCACACGATTGTAATTTGTTGAGACATGACAGCTTTTAGGTTGTTTGTTGAGACAATTGGTTCTTTGTTAGGTGATTACTAATACTACTATTACACATGCCACTTTTCCTTAATTAATGCCTTGGCTAGAGCAGTTGTAAAGATGTTCCTACACTCTCATGTGATGAGTGATCCATGACACTTGTATGAAAGTCACATTTATACGAACCGGTTTCTTGATGTTAGGTGCGTAATCACCTTCACTAGTAACACTTTCGCGGTTAAGTTTAGTGCTTCTATATTCTCTCTATTATTACACACTCTTTATTTGACTATCTTTACAATTTTGAGTCTAACTTTTGTCGAATAATTCATTTCTTAACAAAAGGTTACGGCTTCAATCTTTAAATTTATCTAGTGATTAGAGTTAACGTCACTTAGAACGAGTCATGTGTAAAATAATTTATTAATAGACACGCTATATGTTGTTAGGTAAAACAAATATTATGTTGATATAAATATAGGTTTCTTGACTTACTACGTAGAGTGTCGAAAAATAAACGGTATAACACAATAGTCCGTCTAACAATTATTAGACTATTATAATTGTGTTTTTTTTTTTTAAAAGTAATAATGTATGTTTTTTTTTTTTTTGATAAAGAATAATAATGTATGTTAAGCGTTGAGTACCATAGTACTCCCTCCGTCCAAACACAAGCTTCCCACTTGTGTTTTGGTCAACAAAATAAGGTTTTGATTATTATATTATAAGTGGAGGTAGTGGAAGTACTTTTTGGTGTGTTGTAATTAAATGAGTGGGGAAAAATTGGGGACCACATGTCCAAAAAAGGAAATGGGAAGCTTTGTAACGGACTACTAAAAAGGAAAGTGGGAAACTATTGACTGGACGGAGGGAGTACATAATATACTACGTGTGTTAATTAGTAATTAAAAAATTACATACCTAATTACCTAGGAAAAAAAAATTATTGGTCTAAAAGAGGAAAATTGGAAAATCATTGAGGATGATCCTCAGCGCAGTCTATTAAGTTTGATCATGTTCATTAGACACAAATCCGTGTGTTGAGAATTGCTGCAATATGTTATACAGAATTGAAGTATACCTCCAGAGTTCTAATCATCTGTTCTCTGTACCAACCTTCTATCTTTACTCGAACTATTCAATTCTGCAGGGAGCTGCAGTGACCTTAGCTGAAATGAGAGAATACAAAAAAGCTGCTACATTTCTCGAAAAGTTGACAGCGGTTGGTTTGTTATTACTTAAGCCTCAATCTCTATCAAGACGTATATGTATAATTTATGATTATCATATACTATGGCGTTTCTAATTCTGAAATTTCCCTACTTTTATGTTCAGAAACGACCAAGTGATCCTGAAGCGTTTCGGTTGCTAGGGGAAGTCAAATATGAGCTCAAAGATTATGAAGGAAGTGCTGCTGCGTATAAAAGTGCTGGAAAGGTTGGTACATCAAAGATGAATTGTTTATTATACATGGTTTTAAACCTGGACTGGACCATATTAAAGTTGAGTTCGTTCATGGTTTTAGAAGTTTCTAGTTAGATAACATTTTCCAGAATTCCTGAACAAGTGTTTCTTGCAGGTGTCAAAATCTGCTGATTTTGAAATCCTCCGTGGTCATACAAATGCATTGCTAGCTGCGAAAAAGCCTGATGAGGTGGTTATAATTGCGAATCTCATACATATGTTGACCGAACTCTTTTGGACGTAATTATATGAATTGCCCATTATTAATGCGGCTCTGCCAGGAAACTGAAATCAGGAGAGAATCTTTTTTTTATTTTTTTGAAAAGGCATTATTTTTGTATTAGTATGATAAACTGTACATCATACAACTGTTTCCACAACCAATAAACTCAGGTAACAATACCCTCATAATACTAGGATGAGAGAATTAGACTGCTTCAACTCTAATAGAGCTGCATATTTGTTACATTGTATTCTGTTTGTTTCTTTTTGTTCCTCAATGATTTTATATTCAATAAAATTTACTTCCTGTTTAGGCTGTTCAATTGCTCCTGGCTTCTCGTGAACGTTTGAATAAAGAAAAATCTAGAGGGAATACTGATACAGCAGCGAGCAGCACATCTGAGATTGGAGTGGTGGATCCTATTCAAGTGAGTTTCCAAAGTACTATACTTACAATTTCAAGCACCAGCAGTTAGCTTTTTGTACTATGTTACAATATTTATACCTAATACTCATGCATTGAACCTTCTGGAGAAATCGTATTATCATTCTCTTGATTCAAGCTGTTCATTTTCAGGTTGAGTTACTTCTTGGAAAAGCTTATTCTGATTGGGGCCACATAGGTGATGCGGTATCTGTTTATGATCAACTTATTGCTAGCCACCCTGATGATTTCAGGGGTTACTTAGCCAAGGTTTTCCACTTTTCTTCTTCTTTATGCATAACCGGATCATAAACTGCATGTACTCACTGATCAGGGAATTATAATTCTCTTCACGTGATCTCTTATGCCAGTGTTGTCCTGGTACATCTCCATGCTCTTGGCACATAAGTTTCTTTGGAATTTCATGATGTGTGAAGAGAGATCAACTCATTTATACCCGAAGCTGGTCATCTCGTATTGGGGACCTTTCTGAAAAGACCTCCTACCTAAGATTTGCAAAACAAGTGCCCTGTTAAGAACTTAAAAGAAACCATGATGATTATTTTGTAAGAACAAGTTAAAGAGGGTAGTTTTTACTGAACTTCTAGGTGAATAAAATTATTTACAACATTGCTCTTAAATCTTAATACATTCATGCAATGTAACATTGCAGGATTCTACTCATCGGTACATGATTCTGTCATTCGTTCAAATTAATACTTGATACACCTACAAATATCTGGCTATTGTAAAACATCAATAGACTACTGTCCACTAACGTCATCATTATCATCTCTTCAGGGCATTATATTGAAGGAGAATGGAAGTGTAGGTGATTCAGAGAGGATGTTTATACAGGTAAAAGATGGGGGACTCTTTACCTAACCTTCTTTTTCCCATGTGTTTGCACCTGGTCCATTGCTTAGTTTCAATTAGTCACTGATGTTAAATGCTTATATCTGAATATGTGCTGTCTTCTGCTCATGGCACATTGATGATCCTGTTTAACTAAGCTGCTATATCAAATTATATAACTTTGCTCTTTTTTCTTTTTATAAAAATCTTTTTTAGAAATTAAAGCACTGGAAGTTTTTTCTTTGTTAGTAATGTCATTGCATTATTGAATGGTAAATGTTCTCTTTAGCATGAGAATACTTGAGCTTCGGTAATAATAAGTTAATAACCATTTAGTTGATTTTGGGATGTGTACTTGGTATTAATTGGAAATTTGTTTCCTAGGTTTTATGTTTTAGGGGTCTTAAGCTTGTGCTAGAGTACACTTTATATTATTCATCGAAGAAGTCAAGTCGGTTGTAAAATTTTCCCGAATGAGTATTATTTGCCCTCTTAAAAAAGGTTGTGGATATTTATCTAACTTTTCATAAATTTTAATTTAGTAGCAATTTGTAAAATGTAATTGATTGTTCCTTTTCATTCTAATCCTACTTAATTTAAATATTAGTGACTCTGAGAAATCCGTTCTAGTCTCTGAGCAGGCAAAACAGAAAACTTGGCCTTTCATGGCACTGTTCTAAGTTGATGTCTTCAATTTGAACTTTCATCTGTGCAGTCTGATACTACTTACTTTAAACTTTCATCTAACATCAATCTGACACTCCTCAATGCTATTCTTTTGCTACATGTATTTTTCTTTCTTATATAGACAGTGATTAAAGCTTGCGACTGTTTTGACAGGCACGGTTCTTTGCACCAGATAAAGCGAAGACACTGGTGGACAAGTATTCCCGGTGATTGCTGTTTAGTGGTTTGGAAGCATGTTGCCGAAGTTTGAAAATTTTGCTCGATCCTTGAATGAAGAAGAAGGTAGCTCGTAGCCTCGTACGGTTTCTACATCAAAAGGGCATGGTATTTACATATGTATATATCTAAGAGATCACATAAATTAGTCAGAAAATCAACATTGTTCCCAGATGCATTTGTGGTTATGACTTATGAACCACCCAGTTGAGCTTATTTGAGTTTCTTGATGTTAAGGATGAACGGTGTGAAAATTTCTGAATTAAATAAAATGAAAAATTGAGGTACAACTAAACGGCCACCTATTGGTCATGTTGGTTGAATTATATCTTGACCTTTTTTTTAATGGTAAATCTAACCTGTTTGTTTTTTTTATTCGACATACTATTGCTAGTAGTGAGTGATAGTAAGATGATCCGTTTATTTCTTGCTAAATTCCAATTGCAAAATGGATATTCTCGGGTATATTGGAACATCTAAATTAGTATATGTTCGTGCTAGAACGACCAAACATTTTGTGATAATGGATCGAAATTCAGCCAACCTTCTAATTACCATCAAATAAATATATGGCAAAGAAAACTATTCCTTGATTAGTGAACATCCTGTGATTTAAATAAGAGTGCAACATTCTTTTCATAATTGATAATATGTTTTCTTTTTCCTCTGTTTTTCCTTGGAGGAAAATTCATTGCATCAACTTTAAGGTGCATATGCAGCTTGTCTTCTGGACATATATGTGCATAATATTCCTGTTTCTTTTTCCCTAACGAGCATATTTTTGAAGGATATATATCCTCTCGTTCAATTCCTAGAGTCGTAATCGAGTCACTCCTTACCGTTTCCAGAAAAAGTAGAGTCGCAATTGTTCAACAACTACAATATCATGAATTCAAGGAGAATGAAGAACATGGCATCCCATGTGGTGAAACTTGCCCCAAGGCAATCTTTCCGTACACCTGGGAGAAGATCTAAAGCTACTGGCAATTCTTGCATGCAAGAAGAGCGGTCGCGACTGCTGTCGGATGGCCAGCGTGAGGGCCAAAACCAAGTCCCGCGAGGATTTGTGGCTGTCTACGTTGGACCGGAGCAGAGGAGATTTGTGATCCCGACAAAGTTCTTATCGAACCCAGATTTCGTGGTTATGATGGAGAAGACGGCGGAAGAATTCGGGTATGAGCATGAAGGAGGGCTTAGAATCCCTTGTGATGAACAAGATTTTGAACGATTGTTAGCAAGCTGTTCAATTCTCTGCCAAGGTAATTGATGGAGGTATATATGAATGAATGCCCATAGAATAGATAGAAATTGCTTTGCATAAAACACATTTAGTATGTACATTTATTTTTAGTACATGTACATTTCTATACTCCAGAATTGTAATAAAAAAAATGGAGTTTTGTGTTTTGTGTTTTTTTTTTTTTTTTGATTAGGGTAGAGATTGAGGAATATGGATTACAAATTTTTGAACATAAAATGTGTATGTTTATGATCCAGTTCGAATGTGATCGAAACTCAACTAGAGATCATAAATTTGTAATAATCCAGAGTCGTTTATCTCGATGAATTGACTAGGCTAATCATGTTCGGATTCGGAGAGGTGATGAACTCAAATTTCGTTCTAATATTCTATATCAGTGATTGTTTTAACGTATTAATACTTTACGTAATGTAAATGATAATGTTATATATTTTCGTTTTTCGTAAAATTACGGTTTTATGGAAGGAGTTTGTGTTTTTAAAATAAGATAAGCGTGTGAGTCATTTCTAAATTGAAACGCGCGCAACTGAATACTTTTGGTAGCAGTACAGGATCATAAATTCATAATTAAAATAGAGGTCAATTTTTCCTGAAGGCACATGGATGTTGAATCACATGGTTAAACACATTAATTAGCATGTAAGTAGTGAAATTAAAGCAAACCATGTGATCATGACTTCATAACTACTCTGGATCCGTACATAATTGCAATGTGTAAGATTCAGTTTAATACTTATGAAAATCGATTAACTGGATTACACTGATTGTATTTGAACAGAACAGAACTGAACTAAATGAAATTAAACTGAAATGAACTTATTTCAAACATAAATCTGTATTACAAAAACATAAATTGTCTAAACTGAACTGACGTGAACAAATACGAATTTAAGGTGAACCGTACAAAGACTTCTTAAAATTAAAAAGTTCAAATTAGTCGTCACATTTTAGTTCGTACGTACACGTCCTGTCCTTTTAATGATCCCAAACCAAGAATTTAAGCTCCATCGACGTGTTCAAATTTTGGAATAATTATGAGCAGTTTACTTTGTCAAAATAATTTCTAATTATTGGAACCAAATGAGCAATTATCAATAAATTCATCAAATTATGTAATAATATTTTCTAATATTTTAAGTCTCGATAGTGTGTTTGACCGTGAATTAGACTAAGGTATTTTATTAATTTTAGTTCATGAATTTTGACATTATAATTTTAATCAGACTAAGGAATGTACTAGAACGGCGTCATAATACAAATAGGTACGAACTAGACATATAATAATGGATCGTTACTCATAATTTTCCAAAATAAGTGTCATAATAATTTTATTTCAATTGGCAAACCGAAATAAAATTATCATGTATATGTAATTCGACTCCGTAATTTTAGTTCATGAATCCGCTCCTATCTGGACAGTTTGTATTTGGCAAGAATGAGTGCAACTCTGTATAAAGACATAAACAGAGGTAGACGTAAACAGTTTGTATTTGACAAGAATACACCGTGAACGCTATGATCCATGCTCACGAGGAGTTAATTCTGTGTACACCTCACTATAAGTTCGGGTTCAACCACAAGTTCGTTGAGCTGAAATCTCAATCTCTCCATAATTTGTTGGACAAGACATAATTTGTATCCTAAACTTCATGTGTTGATAGTAGAATTCATCAATCTGTGTGGAAAATGTTTAAATGTATATTTATACAACAGTATAACACATAGAGTTGTATTGACTCGATCAGATTTCAGTCAACTAAGAATTAACTTGTCAAAATTTCGAGATTACAAGAGCTAGCTGATAAATTAGTGTTAAACAGAGTCGAAGTAGAAAGGACTAATAAACTTTATTGATCGAAATAGAGTTCTAGCTTAACTACAATTGCTCTCAATCAATCTCTTGAATATTACATCACCAATTGCCTTCACAAAATCAGCAATCAAGACTTATACAAATCCATCAAAATGTGCATCAACTAGCTGCACATCTGAGGCTGGCAATGAGATGGATTCAAGTCACTGCGATCCGGCGAGTAGTCGTTTCCGCAGCTTATCGTAATGAAGTCCCTCTGATCCTCGTTCATCAGCGCGAACTGGTTATGGTAGAAGAACACTTCCTCTGCTCCAGAAGACAGAGACGAAGACGAACCAGCTGACGAAGAAGAAGAAGACGACGACGAAGAAGCAGGAGGCATTGTTTTCTTGTATTCGATTATTTTCAAAATCTTCTCGAATAACTCGACTTCACATGGGAACTTGAGCACCCCTTCTTGCTGGAAACCGAATTCTTCTTCGGCTTCTCGCAGCAGGATGCCGAAAGCCTGGTGACCGAGGTATACGGTTGGGATGACGTATCGCTTTAACTCGCTGCCTACGCAGACTGCTACGTATCCCTTAGGGACGGGTGCTGCGTTGGCGAGCGTGTTTTCGGTGAAGCTGAGTGTTTTCTTGAGGAACTTGATGCTCTTGTTGCTTGTGGTGGTGGATGCAGGAGGGGTGGTTGTGGGAGTGTTTTTGTTTGTGGCAGTTTTCTTCCATTTCTTGAGGAGCTGTTGAAGCCTAACAATGTCTCTGATCTTGTTGGATTTTCTTGATGGATCCATTCCGGTCTGAAATTGAAATTGAATCGCGAGTAGATTGTTAATAAATTTTGCCGTTTCAAAAAAAAAAAGAAAAAGAGTATGAATCAGTGTAAGTAAGGAGAAGAAATGAGAGAAGTGATGTTTTATGTTTGTTGTGGATTAAGATATGGACAAATGCAGCCTATTTATAGAGAAAATTTCTAACACAAAGTCTTGATTGTTTACTTTTGTTTAGTTTAGCCAGATTGGTTTAATATATTTTCCATGCACTGTCAACAGGTGCGTCCTACAGATTAACAAAAGCTCAAGATATAATCTAGCATTTTCCTATTTTCTAATATGGATCTATTTATGTATTCTTTCGGTAATCACATTCATACCCAGACCTCCTACTTATAACTCCTTATCTATCGGGATACCACCATATGACTCCGTATCAATGCAAAGAATGTGATTGGCCATAGGTTCAAATTCGATGTGAGCTAGCTTGCCTTTTATACTTTAGAATTCGAATTCAAAGTTTGGGTATTTCACACCTCCACTCGATGTGATTACACCTATTGTTCTTGGCTAGCTCCTAGGATATCACTTATTTCAGGATTTCATATAAACGAAAATGACTAATTTGATGTGTTTCTATACTAACAAGCTAGATCAAGTGTGATGATCTCGGAAACATCCGTTAGTTTCATTGAACATGTGCTCTCAGGCTCTTACATAGTGTGTGATTCTCGCATATCATTTAGAATTAACTATGAACCTTATAAATTGTATAACAAAGTAATCGCCTCCACTAGTTGTGAAGACCTCTCTCACTCTCAATGGAAGTGGTCACCAGCCCAGTCATGAGACACCGACCGAAGGTCGTCTCACGATCCGTTGAGACTTGAGAGCAGTTCAGTTTAGTATTTTAATTTACATATACGAATTTGATTGGGAGTCAAATGTACGAATGATTAAAATACATGTTTACGACAGCAGAAGCGATTAATGAAGATTAAAATCACACAGCGTCGGTTATCTCGGGTCAAGCTGAGCTGACCACCTAGAAGTTCACAAAACCATCCAAAAATTCTTAATCACTTTCCCTTACCTCTGTCATTAACTAATTGATTAATCATTAATTAAATCATATACAGTGGCTGGCACAAATATCAATAATAAATAATCATTTCATTAATTACAGTATGTACTGTCCTTGACATCTGTGTAAGTTGCAAAAGTAAATTATTTCCCTAAATATTCGCTCACTAATTAATTTATTAGATTATGGGTGTTAAACGAAGTTACGTACTAATGTACTTATACTCATATTTTAGAATTCTTGCTTTGTATTTTTGTGAACTTATTTATACTAACCACATTGTTTAGATCTGCATTAACTCATTAACTACGGATTAATTAATTCAATCAAACAAAATATGAGATTCTGCGCGCTAGCCCTAGATTTCAAACCAAATTTTTTAAGGACCCCGAGTTAACTTAATTTAAGATGTTATGTCATCTGTCAAGTCTCTCACCAATTATCGCATATTTCACTTATAAAAACTCAGAAATTTCCAGACGAATTAAACAGAATCTTAAACATACTTGAACATTATGCTTCAACACGCTATTTTCACCCGTACACATGCCCCCGATTCAGAAATGCTTAATGATTAAGCAAAAGTAATAGAGAGAGCTTAAAGATTGGGATGTAACATGGATGTGAAGTGGAAGTTTATTTTGAAGTTGTTGGACCACGTTAAGCTGGAAAAGTCAATAACTGAAAGAAGAAGATGGTGCTCTATAGCTAGCTAGCTTGCAAAATCGTTAACAAATAACTGTATTTTGTTTGCTACCTAAGCTTCCAACCAACTGCATGTACCTTTCCAATTTTCTTTCTTCTTTTCTTTTTAATAAAAAAAGAAAATTGTATCTTCGTTCGTTTCCTTTCCACTCTCAAACACACACTTATCTCATTGGCGAACAAAATAATATGCAATTGGGTTGACCACTCCAATTCTATTATGCCATCTCCGTCTCAATTACATTAGGACATATACTCAAAGGTATACCGTTTGTTCTGTGTATGAAACTCCGAAGAGTAAGGATTAGTTCAATTCGTCTAAAAATATCTGAACTGAATGGACCTGAATTTTTTCAAATATAAATTTCAACTACGTAAACTTGAACTAAACTGAACAAATCTGAATTTAAGATCATCTTAAATACATACCTATTGTAGTAGTAGTAGTAGTGTAGTACAATAAAATGTTGATCACTATAGTACCTTCTTGGTATATGCAATGCTCATACTTCATACACATTGAATGCCATATATATTAAATGAATTTTATGGGGTAGTATTATTGAAATAATATTGTTGGCATGTAGTTTGTATGGGGATATGATATGATACAAGCTAGCTAGGTGCTTAGAAGATCGTGGAAGGTGGCAATCAAGAATTCCATGTGATTTGTGCATGTGAACTCAATAAATCACATACCACAAGAAGAGAAAAACTAATTATAAAAATACTTAAATACTTAATAGACTGATTGGTACTCGGTTATGTGTTACGGTTATCAGAATTTCTTAACTCGGGAATAGTAACCGGAGTTTTGATTATGTAAAAATAGGTCGAATGTCTAAACTTTAACTCGATGCCAAAGTTAAATTCTACTGTAGAATTCTGTTAGGGGCTTAACCCAGCTTCCTAACCGAGTGTCAAACACTCTGTTGTTTTTGTATATATTGCTCCACCGTACGTATTTACACACACCAACAAATTTGATATTTTCTAGTTCAAGTAGCAGCTGTGCCCAATAGTACTAATCATTGAATTAGACACACAAGTTGCATTTTTTATGTGTCGTTTTTTGCAAGACTGGTAGATAAATGAATCTCAAAACAATGGATCCAAATCTTTATTTCACTACCGTACACTAGATCCAACTCTAATCCACTTGTAACCAGGACTCGCATATTCCCCTAGCTAGTACTCGGGAAAGTCTGAAAAGGTATTTAAGTTGATACATTTAGATTTTTGATATTTTAAGTGGATATCGTCCAATAGGGTATCAAAATTGGTCATGTATATATCTTGAGGTATTCAAATTGGCGGGTGTGTATCTAGAGTACCAAAAACCGAAAGGTCGCAGGTGCCTTTATCGAATTGGCCCCTTCCTTACTATAGCATTTTGCGATCATGAATATCATTGGAATTTGCGTAAAAATCAATTTGATAATCTGAAGTTACGAATGAAATAATGCAAGATTGTAGGTATTACACTATGCTATACAAATATATATACTATATTGTACAGTACTATACTTTCAAATTTTACTTATTTTTTAGATTACTAAATATAT